>NW_026508122.1:0-14764 GCF_026875155.1 Cherax quadricarinatus
ACTTGGGGAAAAAAATTTTTTAAACCCAGGGGAAATTTACAGGACAAAACCAAAAATCCAAAACCTTTTAATAAGAAAAAACACAATGTGAAATTACAAAAAAAACCACATGTAAAAATTTTCCAATAAGTTGGTATTTTTTTTTAAGGGACAAAAAAGGGTTAATATACTTTAATTGCCCGCCCTAAACCCCAAAAATAATATGGCCGTTATAAACCACTTGTTGGAGTAAAATCCAAACTTGCCATATATGAATGAACAAAAGGGGGAAATTTAAAAAATTTGGTGAAACAGTAACCCCAAAAGGGACACGGGAACTTTTAAAAAAAAATTTATAAACAAAAGGGGGGAAAAAAATGACCAAGTTTTAACACTTTTTTGGGACACTTGAAAGGCGGGGACAGCCACAACTGTGAGGTGCCATTCCACATTTCATATGAAACAGGTTCATACACATTCGCAGTTACGTTACCAACCTCTCGCCACACAAAAATTGCCACATTTTTTTGCAACTGTCGAACCTAAAGGAGGAGCCCCCCATTTTTTCCTTGACACCCCAACCCTCAGTAGCATTTCCCACCCCCCCCCCCCTCCCACCTGATTACAAATCAAAAAAAAACCCCCAAACATAAGTTTCTCTATACCTCTAAAAAAGCCAGCCCCATTTTTCCCTTCCAAAAAATTTCCCGGTTTAAACACAACTTTTTAATAAAAGGGAAAAAACCGTTTAAAATGTGCCTCTTCACCCACAACCCCTTTACCCTCTTCCCCCACCATTGTTTTTATAATCTACCAAAGGACCCCACGAAACTAATGAACTCCACCAACCCCCTGATTTTAAAGGGACTTTAAGCCCCAAAACCCAAAAAACCCCTTTTTCCCCCCAACTTACAGAGTCCCCTACTAAACCCAAACCCCCTGACGTTTCCCCACCCCCTCAAAAAAATTTACAACATGAAATGCCAATCCTCACCTTCACATATTCCACACACACACCCCCCTCCCAACCACATTCCCAACCCTCAGAAAACCCTACCCCCCCCCGGCCCAAAAACCCGAGCAGAAAACGAAACTATAAATTTACGTGCTTTATGGTTTTTAAACCCATCCCCACTTAAAAATATTCCCTATACTTTCCCATGTATACTTTGGGGAAAAATTCCCCTAAAGGGGCCATTAAACCCCCCCCACCAAAAATCAACCCCACGCACCTATTTTGGGCCTTTCCCGGATCTCGAGCCCACGCCACCCCGCCCCAAAAAAGTTTTTCCCTTCATTTCAAACTTTTATGGATCCCGCCCCGGGCCCCCCACCCCCATTTTCCCCACCTCCCTTTTTTAAACCTTTTCCCTCTCCCAGCCCCAAAACCCAAAACCCCCCTCCCGGTTTTTCCCCCCCCCTCCCTACTTCCCCCAGCCCCCTTTAACCCCCCCCCTTCTCCAACCCCCCCTCCCCCCCCTAACCCCCCCCCCCCCCTTTTGCACAAACCCGGGAAAAGCCCTCCCCATTTTCCCCCTGGCAAACCCCCCCCACCGATTACCCCCCCCCCGATTTGACCCAAAAATTGGCCCCAGCTTATAAACTTTCTCGGATTTTCCGGGCCCCCAATTTTGTTTCCCATTTTTTCCAAACACTAACCATTTCCCCTTAAATTTTCTCCTTAAAAAAAAATAAAAAAAAAATTTTTTTTTCCCCGTTAAAAAACCCAAGGGAAAAAAAAAAATTTTTTTTTTTTTTGCCCTTAAATTTTCCCCTTTTTTTAATGCTTTCCCCCCCTTTGGGCCCCAAAAATTAATTTCTAACCTTTTTAAAAGGGAATACCCCTTAAAATTTTAAAAACCCCTTTGAAAACCCCATTTTTTTCGTTCCCGCCCCCCCTTTAAACTAACATTAATAAAAAATTTTTCCCTTTTCTGTTTTTTTTCCCCCCAACCCCAAAAAAGGCACCCCCCAAAAACCCTTTCCACCCCCTTTTTTGGGGGGAACCCCCTTTTTTCTTAACCCCCCCCCCCCCCCCTTAGGGGGAACCCCCAAAAAAACCAGCCCCCCCCTGCATTAAACCCAAATGGGAAATTTTTCCCCCCCCGGGTTTTAAAATTGGAAGGGGTTTTCCCCCCCCCAAAAACCCCCCACCCCCTTTCCCCCAAAAAAAAATTTTTTTTTTCCCCCCCCCCTTTTTTATCCCAAACCCCCCTTTATTAAGGAAAACCCCCAAAAAAAACCCAAAAAATTTCCAAAAAAAAGGGCCCCAAAAAATTTTTTCCCGGCCCCCCCAAAAAAGGGGTTTTCCCGGTTTAAACCCCCTTTTTTCCCCCTTTTTAAAGGGCCCCCCAAAACCCCCCCCCCGGGCCCCAAAAAAAAAAGGGGGCCAAAAAGGGGGGGGGGGGCCCCCGGGCCCCCCCCCCCCCAAAAAAACCCCCCCCTTCCCCAAAAAAAAGGGGAAAAAACCGGGTTTTTTTTAAAAACCCCCGGGGAAAAAAAAAAACCCCTTTCCCCCCCAAAAAAAAAACCCCCCCCCCCCCCCTTTTTCCCAAAACCCCCCGGGGTAAATTTTCCCCCCCCCCCCCGGGGGGAACCCCAAAAAAAACCCCTTTTTTCCCCCCCCTTTTTTTCCCCCCCCCCGGGAAACCCAAAAAATTTGGGTTTTTTCCCCCCCTTTTTTAAAAAAAAACCTTCCCCCTTTTGGGGCCCCAAAAAAAAAAAAAAAAAAATCCCCCCCCCCCCCCCCCCCCAAAAAAAAAAATTTTTTTAAAAAAAGGGGGTTTTTTAACCCCCCAAAAAAGGGTTTTTTTTTTTAAAAAAAAAAGGGGAAAACCCCTTTTTTTAAAAAGGGCAACCCCCCTTTTCCTTTTTTGGGGGGGAAAAAAATTTTCCTTTTCCCAAAAAAACCCCCCTTTTATAATTAAAAAAAGGCCCAAATTTTTTTGGGAAAAACCGGGGGCCCTTTTTTGGGGGTTTTAATTATGGAAAAAAAAATTTAAAATCCCCCCCCTTTTCCCCCCCCCCTTTGGGGGGGTTTTTTTAAAAAAAAAGGGGGGCCCCTTCCCCCGGGGTTTTAAATTTGGGTTTTTTGGGAAAAATTTTTTTAAAAAAAATTTCCCCCCTTTTTTTGGGCCCCCTTCCCTTTTAAAAAACCCTTGGCCATTTTTTAAAAAAAAAAAAAAGGGTTTTTTCCTGGGGAAAAAAATTTTTTTTAAAAAAAGGGGGTTTGGGTTTTTTCCCCCCCCTTTTTTTCCCAAGGGGGGGGGGTTTTTTTTTTTTTTTTCCCCTTTTTTTTAAAATTTTAAAAAAAACCCCCCAAAAAATTTTCCCCCAAAAAAAACCCCAAACCCCCCCCCCCGGGGGTTTTTTTTTTTCCCCCTTTTAAAAAACCCTTTTTAAAAAATTTTTTTTTTTTGGGGGGGGGTTTTTTTTTTTTTAAAAAGGGGGTTTTTGTTTTTTCCCTTTTTTTTTAATTTTTTAAAATTTGGGAAAAAAACCAGAATTTTTTTTTTTTGGGGGGCCCCCGGGGGGGGCCCCCCCCAAAATTTTAAATTCCCTTGTTTTGGGCCCCAAAAAGTTTTTAAATTTTTAAAAAATTTTTTTTTTATAAAAAAAAAAAAATTTAAAACTTTTTTTTTTTAAAAAATTTTAAAAGGGGAAAAAACCCCCCTTTTTAAAGGGGGCCCCTTTTTTGGAAACCCCCTTTTTCCCTTTTTAAAAAGGGGGGGAAAGGAAAACCTCCGGGGCCCTTTTAAAAAACTAAAAAAAACCCCTTTTTTGGGGTTTTTTTTTTTTTTTCCCCCCCCAAAAACCCAAAAAACCCCCAATTTTTTGGGGGTTTTCCCTTTTTGAAAAAAAAAAAAAAAAATTTTTTTTGGGGGTTTTTTAAACTTTTTTTTTAAATTTTTAAAAATTTTAAAATTTAAATTTTTGGGGAAAAAAATTTTTTTTTAAAACCCCCAAAAATTTTTTTTTTTTAAAAAAAAAAGGGAAATTTTTTTAAAAAATTTTTTTTTTTTGGGGGAAAAACCCTTTCCTTTTAATTAAAAAAAAAAAAAAAAATTAAGGGTTTTTTCCCCCCCCCCAAAAAAAAATTTTTTTTTAAAAAAAATTTTTTTCCAAAAACCCTTTTCCCTTTTTAAAAAAAAATTTTTTTTTTTTTAAAAACTTTTTCCCCCCCCCTTTTTTGGAGGTTTTCCAAAAAAAAAAAAAAATTTAAACCCCCCCCAAAAATTTTTCAAAAAAAATTTAAAAAAAAAACCCCCTTTTTAATTTGGAAAAAAAAATTTTTTTTTTTAAAAAAAATTTTTCTCCCCCGGGGGCCAAAAAAAAAGGGGCCCCCCCTTTTTAAAAAAAAATTTTTTGGGGGGGGGGGAAAAAAAATTTTTAAAAACCCCCCCCCAAAAAAGGGTTTTTTTCCCCCCCCCCCGGGGGCCCCCAAAATTTTTTTTAAAAAAAGGTTTGGGAAAAACCCCCTTTAAAAAAAAGGGGGGGGTTTTTTTTTTTTTTGGGGTTTTTTTTCCCCCTTTTTTCCCCTTTTTTTTTTTAAAAAAGGTTTTTTTTTCCCCCCCCCCTTTTAAAAACCTTTTTTTAAAACAAAATTTTTTTCCTTTTTTCCCCGGGGGGGGGGGAAAAAAAAAAGGGGGGGGGTTTTTAGTCCCCCAAAAAAAAAGGGGGGGAAAAAAAATTTTTTTTTTTTGGGGGGAAAATTTTTTTTTTGGGGGGGGGGGGGGGGAAAAACCCAAAAATTTTCCCAAAAAAGGCCAAATTTTCCCCAAAAGGGGGGGGGGGAAAAAAAGGGGGGGGTTTTTTTTTTTTTTGGGGGGGGGGGGGTTTTAAACAAAAAATTAAAAAAAAAAAATTTTTAAACCCCTTCCTTTTTCCTTTTTTGGTTTTCCCCCCTTTTCCAAAAACCCCCCCGGGGGGGGGCCCCCCCTTTTTTTAAAGGGGGGGTTTTTTTTTTTTTTCCCCCCCCCCACCCCCCTTTTTTTAAAAAAATTTCCCCCCCTTTTTTTTAAAAAAAATTTTTCCTTTTTTCCCCTTTTTTTAAACCCTTTTTTTCCCAAAAACCCCTTTAATTTTGGGGGAAAAGATTTTTTTTTTTTTAAAAAAAAAAAAAAAAAAAAACCCCCCCCCTTTCCCCCTTTTTTTTTAAAAAGGGCCCCCCCCCCCCCCAAAAATTTTCCCCAAGGGTTTTTAAAAGGGCCGGGAAATTTTCCCCCCCCCCTTTTTTCCCCCCTTTTTCCCCCTTTTTTTTTAAAAAAAACCCCCGCCCCTCCCCCCCCCCTTAAAAAATTTTTTAAATTTTTAAAAATTTTTCCCCCGGGAAAAAACCCCTTTTTTTTCCCCCCAAAAAAAATTTTTTTCCCCCCCCCCCGGGGGGGGGGGCCCCCCCCAAAAAAAAAACCCCTTTTTTTTTCTTTTTGGGGGAAAAATTTTTTTTAAAAAAAAAAACCCCCTTTTTTAAAATTTTCCCCCGGGGGGGGGGGCCCCCCCTTTTTTTTAAAAAAAAAACCCCCCCCCGGGGTTTTTTTTTCCCCCCCCTTTTTTTAAAAAAATTTTTTTTTAAAAGGGTTTTCCAAAAAACCCCCCCCCCTTTTTTTTTAAAACCCCCCCCCCTTTTTAAAAATTTTAAACCCCAAAAAATTTGGGGTTTTTTTTTTTAAAAAATTTAAAAAAAAGGGGGGGGGGAAAAAAAAAAATTGGCCCCCCCCCCCAAAAATTTTTTTTAAAACCCAAAATCCCCCTTTTTCCCCCCCGGGGGGGGAAAAAAATTTTTTAAATTTTTTTGGGCCGGGGGGAAATTTTTTTTAAAAAAAAACCCCCCCCCCCCCCCCCCCCCCCCCCTTCCCCCCCCCAAAAAAAAAACCCCCCCCCTTTTAAAAAAAAAAAATTTTTTTTTTTTTTTTTTTTAAATTTTTTTTTTAAAAAAAAAAAAAACCCCCCCCCCCCCCTTAACTGCATATGGGGCCCCCCCCCATTTTTTAAAACCCCAAAAAAAAAGGTTTTTCCCGGGGAAAACCCCCCTTTTTTTGGGAAATTTTTTTAAAATTTTAAAAAAAAAAAACCCCCCCTTTTTAAAAAGTCCAGCCCCCCCTTTTTTTTAAAAAAACCCCCCCCCCCTTTTTCCCCCCAAGTTTTTTTTCCCCCAAAAAATTTCCCCCAAATTTTTTAAAAAATTTTTTTCCCCAAAACCCCCTTTTTTTTTTAAAGGGGGGGGCCCCTTTTAAAAAGGGTTTTTTTTTTAAACCTTTTTTTAAAAAAGGTTTTTTTGGGGGGGTTTTAATTTTTTCCCCCCCCCTTTTTTGGGGGGGGGTTTTTGGGGGGGGGTTTCCCCCAAAAAATTTTCCCCCCTTTTTTCCCCCCGGGGTTTTTTTGGGGTTTTTTTTTTTTTCCCCCCCTTTTTTTTTCCCCCCTTTTTTTCCCCCCCCTTTAAAAGGAAAATTTTTTTTAAAAAAAGGGGGGGGGTTTTTTTCAAAAACCCCAAAAATTTTTACTATTTTTTTAATTTTTGGGGTTTTTCCTTTGGGGGGGGCCCCCTTTTTTTGGGGGGGGCCCCTTTTTTTTTAATCCCCCCCCCCCCCCCCCCCCCCCGGAAGGCCCCCCCATTTTTTCCTTACCCGGAAATTTTTAAAACCCGGGGCCCGGGAAAAAAAAATTTTTTTTCAACCATTATTAAAAACAAAAAACCCCCAAAATTAAAGGGTTTTTTTTCCCTTTTATTGAAGCAACTGTTCAATTTTGGGATGACAATCCTTTTCATTTTGATTGTCTAGACATCTGAAAAATCTGTCAAGGGTTTTTTTCATTCTTTCCACTTTTAAAATCCCCGAAAACAGGCATTTCCAAAATTTTTTTGTGAAATGAGTAAACCCCGGGAAAAGAGACAGTTTTCTCTTTTTCCTTTTCGGGCCTTTATTAAATTTGGGGTTTCCTTTTCTGAGGTACTTTTCCTCTTACCTTGATGTGAGGAACCACTATTTCTGATTCCCCCTCACTTTAATGTGCCCCATTAAACCTTTAAATATGATTTTTACCCTGGGGTTATTTTTTCCCTTTTTTGACTTGAAAAATACTTCAGAGTCATTATGTGTAAAATCCCTTTAAAAAGGGTTTGGGTGACGGGGCTCAAATTTAACAATTAAAATTTTGGGCCCACCTAGTCTGAAATTTTTTCCCCGACCGACATGGGGGTTTTTGGGAAACCCACCCTTTGCAATTTAAAAGGGTTTACCCAAACTGCCTGGGGTTTCACCCTTTAATTTATTTAAAGCCCTTTCTTTTTACAAGGCATTTTTCTTCCAATTCGGAAGGGTTTATTTAATTTAAAAAAATTTATTTCCTTCCATCTGCCAATTCTTAGCAGAAACTCTTTCACAGTCTTTAAAACCCCAATTTGACCAATCAAACTACCTCCCAAAGCATCTAAATAAACTTTTTTTCATTTGGGTTCACGGGTTTTTTTTATTCACTAAAACAATGCCCTTTGTCACATGGGTTTTAAAAGCCTGTAATGATGCTTTCATTTCTCTAAAATTTTACGGGCTTGCAGCCAAAACCCATAGACCAGTCCCTGGGTTTGAGAATTATTAATCACTGTTTTTACAACTTAAGTAGGGGGCCCCTTTTAAAAAGTAAATTTTTGCACTTTACCCTTTTATAAATCCTAGACCCAAAGTGCTTTGCAATTTATTGGGGGTAATTTTCATCCATCACACGTTTGATTAAACTTGTGGGACCCTACACCCCTTCCTTTAAATCAGCACTTAATTAATTTAAAAATTTTAAATTTAAAAAATTTTTTTTCACTGATTGCCCTCCGGTTACGAAAAACCAGCAGGCAGATATGGGAAAAATTTTTAGGGTGCTTACGTATGTACCTCAACATTAATACCAAAAAGGAATCTCATTGGGGGAAAAACCATATGGTTTCCTATCACCCCGGGTAGCCCCTGTAGGAAAAATTAACCAACCCCTGGCACTTAAAGGGGGTCCCCCTTTGGCCTCCAATCTTACCATAATTTTATCCGAGACCAGTATGGATTGGGGTAACACCCACAAGGACGGTTTCTACTAATTAATTTGGACTGTATTTTTATTTTTTAAATTTTTGCTTTAATGAAGGGGGGGGGGGGTTTGGAACACATGGGGTTCATCCATCAAGAAAAAAAATTTGTACATTTAAAACCCCCCCACTTAACCCGATGTTTCTCTGGGGGGGTCACTTTAAAATAGGGGTGGAAAACCAAAAACCATCCCCTTTCAACAACCCAACTGGCCCCGCCTTTATCTGTTATAATAGAAGGGTTACTTTAAATGTGGGTTTATTTATTCTCCGTATTTCCTCCATTCACCATCTATTTCGAAGGCCTGCTACACGGCACGGGGGCTTATTCCCCAAACAGGGCGAGGGGATCCGTTGGGTTTTTTCCCACTTTAAAAAGGCGTGACTCAAGGAGCTTCACTTCCTTGTTCCCGGGAAAAACCAGGTCAAACGTGTTTTACTCGGGGCAAAACGACTTTTTCACTTCACGCATTATCTTAAAATCAATTTATTATCACTTATTACATTACTATTCACAAGACGATTTAACCTCCAAATTATTATACACATTAGAGATCACTCCATTAAGATCTGAGACCGAGTGTGGATTTAAACCAAGGGGAATTTTTCCAGGGGCACCCGCCATAGTTGGTGCGCCCGGCCCCGTCCCCCCCTTATTTCCCATTTTTTCCCCTTTTTTTTCCCCGGGGGCCCCCCAAAACCGTTCCCTCCCTCTCCACCAGGAACAGTTACACATTTCCAAATTTTGAAATGAGGCCTATATTAATCTTTTGGCCGCCGTGAATGCAATTTTTTGTTTGGGCCATTTCTTTCCCGCCTCCCCACCCATTCAAAACCCAAAACCCCCCACCTCCCCCCACCAACCGCGCAGGCAAAGGGAACTTTTGGGTTCTACTCTATTTTAAAATCTTTTTTTTGCCCCCATGACACATTAAACACCTATTAGGCACATAGTTTGGGAAAAATAAAAAATTTTCCCCACGGGCCCGGGCGGGGGGTGTGCTAGACGACTTACAAAGGGGGTCATTTTCCCATCTTCACGGCCACTGGCTTGGGAAAACCCCAAACATTGATTTACAATCCCCCATTAATTTTTCCCCACCTGTTAATCCTCAGGTAGGGCCCCACCCAAAGAAACCCCAAAGCCCCCATGCTTTGGATTAACCCTTGACTGCAAAGGGGCCCCAAACCCTGAAGTTGTTTCTGGTGCAAAAAAATTTTCAAAAAAAAAAAAAAATTATTTTTTTCTTATAAAAATGTTAAGTTTTATTTTTCTGATTGTTTTACCCAAAAAAAAAAATTTCCCCATACTTACCGGAAAGAGTCCAAAAAACTTTGGAAATTGATTGCTGGCGGAAACAGGGGCGACTGCCGCTCCCCCGGTAAACTTTTATTTCTTGTATTCGAGGTTTCTTTTTTTTCATTTTTTCATTTTTTCACATAACTTTTTGGCCTGTGAGACCAATTTGTGCAATTTTCAAAATAACCCGTTAAAGAACAAAATTTAGCAAAACACTGTACATTAAAATTTTGCAAAACTTGTTTACACAAACAAAAAATGTAAAAAAAATGTTTATTACGTTGCTTTATATTTTAAAACATATAAAAAAATCACGGGACACTTTATTAAAGTGCTGCAGCTTGGGGAATTTCTTTAAAACCCGGGGTATAAGCACAATGGGCTTACACTCCTCCAATAAAAGGGTCTCTGCGTTTTTTGGCGTTTTGTGGTTGCCCACGACAAAAACCTCTTCTGAGCATTTTTCTTGGCAGTAGTTTGCGGCAGGGTATGGGGTTTTTACACCAGGCCCAGACGGGGACCCTGGGGTTTATAATTTCGGGGGTGGTCTTTGCAGGGTTGTTTTTGGACTTGAATATTATTTGTCTAGACTGACAAAAAAAAATCCCAATTGGGTTTTTTCTTGTTTCAACTTATACATATTTTAAGCTTTACAGGGGAAAGTCAAGAAGATGGAAAAACAGTTTTAGTACCACTTATAACTTGCGACACAGTCAGCAAACCCCAAATTTCATGCAAGGGGCCACTAAGCGCATATTGAGGTTTTAAACCCCCACAGCTGCAGGTTTTACAAAAGGTTCTTTTGGGCCTTTTTGTTGCCAGTCCTCCCTTTGTGGGTGAACTGATGTCAGCAGTGTGCATCAGTTTGTCATCCCCCGAAAAAGCCTGAGTCATTTGGGGCAAAAACCTGCACTTCACCCCTTTGACTGCCAGCTTGAACCTGGATATGTTTAGATTCTACGCCTGTCCACAAAACTCTGTATGTTCACTGCAAGAAATCATGAGTAAGGGCTTGTGTACCAGTTGTCAGTATAAAAATACCCCTTCCCAAAGATATGGCCCATCTTTGTTCTACCACATCCCCCAGATCCCCGAACCCCCTGGTATCTTCCATTTTTTACCCCCGGCCCCAAATTATACCCAAAAGACCGTTTTGCAATCACACAAAAATAACTTTATCCCAAAGCTTTTCCCTTGTTTGAATACGCTTGAATGAATTTTTCCTTGAAAAAAACAAAGACCGCAATAACAAGTTTCCTGAAGGGAAAAAAAATACATACGCACTTTTGTTTAGGACAAAAACACCGGGATTTTATAAACCGTCGTTTGTCAGGGGGGGTTTTTCGAAAAAGTGTAACAACTAACAGAAACAAAAACTATTCATGGTATAATGTCATAAAAGCAGGGGTTGAAATCAGGGGGGTCTGTCCCCCAGAGGGGCGACATTGCTAAACTGGGGATAAGCATTATTGGGGGCAAAAAACAAACATCTCTGCCACGTTGTGCCCTTTCCCATGGTGTAGGGTGCTGGTAAAAGCAAGTGTTTCCATGGGGTACTCAAGAGTATTGCTTCCCTGACAAAAATGCCATCGGGGGTTACAAAGAAAAACTAAAAAGCTTTGTTCAGGGGATTTTTCCCCAAGTGTTCATAGGCCGTTTCCATTTTGCCTTCATCAAAGTCAGGGGGGTTTGGGGAACAACTCTCATCTTGACCCAACCCAGATGCGGTACGGTGCTTTTGGGATATTGTAATTCGTTGTGGTTGTGAGGTTGGGGTTTGTGGTTGTGAAGTGTGGGGGGGCCGAAGCAGGTTGTAGTTGTGCAGAGTCGCAGCGGGGGGCACCCGGGGCCCCTGCGGGTGTCACAAAGGCACCTCATATCACCACCACCCCCTGTCCCCTCATACACTTTTACCCATGAAACAATATCGCATCTTCACACAGGACGTGGGTGGGGCCACGGGTGGCTGAATGTACCCCTACCTCTTGGAAGAGCATAGGCACACTCCAGCCCCCGCAGCGACGTCGTAATACCCGTTTCACTGGGGAATTTTCACCCTCATGACAACTAGAAGGCTTTAATACCTTGAAATCACATCATATCATTTGCATGTCACATCGGGGTTTGTACACGGGCAAATTTTTTTTCCTTTTTGCCGGGTCAGGTGAAATAAAACGAGCCGGCCTGCCCCAGAGGGGATTTTTGGGGGGCTCGGGGGTTTTCCACTAATTTGTTTTGGGAATTTTTCTCGGTCACCCCGCTTAAAACCATGGAATTCACTTTCAGACAATCTCCTGTTTGAGCCATTTGGGGAAACAAAAGCCCTCCAACCCGGGGAGGGTGAGACTTCTTCCGCGGGGGCTGGTGAAAATGACTACCAAGATGGCTTTCCACATTGCCCCGCGACCCCAGATTTTTTTCACAGGGTGCCCCCGACCACTGAACCCTTTCTCTCTCGGTAGGCCCAACCCCCTTCCCCCCGATTTTAAACGCTAGATTTATGGTTGATACGTCAAAAAAACCGGGATCTCCCTGACACTATCGACGCGACAGCAAAGGGAAAAAATTTCCCTTTTTGTAAGGGATGACACCAAGTCTATGTCGGGGAATTTGTTGGGGATATGGAAATTTTGAGACTTTACAATAACAAGTCTTCATACCCCGTCACCCCACACATTACGCATATAGGCACCCAATCCTGGCCCCCAATTTATTGAACTTTAAAAAGGGTAATTAGTTTCCTTTCTCAGGGGATAAGATCTCCCCGGGTTAAAATTTTTTGGGGATCGGTTAAGGGGACTTTAACAATACAAGTTCTCCAGTATCCCCAAACAGCCCCCGCCCTTTTTTGTTATAGGCACCAACCATGCTCCATATTTATTAAAACCCCCAAAATGGGGCTAATTGTGTTCCTTCTCTCAGGGGGATAAGCCCATGTCCCTGGATTAATTTTTGGCATTCGGAAAAATTGGGGAAATTTAACAATAAAAAAGCCTTCAGTATCCCAGCAGCCCGCACTTACTGCATATAACCCCTCCATTTCCTCCCTTTTTTTTGAACCCCAAAAAGACTAATTATTTCCCCTTCTCCAGGGGGATAAGCTATCTCCTGGATTAAGTTTTTTATTGGAATTTTAATTTTTAACAAACAAGGGTTTTTCTCAGATCCCAAGGGGCCCCCCCCACCCCTATCATTTTCTCATTCCCTTTAACATTTCCTCATTTATTTTCCTTTGTTTTAGTAAAGGGAAATTGGTCCCATTTAATTAAATTTACCCCCAAAAAATTTCCTCGTGGAAACTTGGGGACTTGGGTTTTTTTATGTCCCTGAAGTAAAAACTTTATTTTACTGTTTATTTAAATTTAAACCCAAATTTTAAAAGTAACATTTTGGTGTCTGCTCAGCGCAGAGTGGGCCCTTTCTGCCATACGCCTTTTCCAAATTAGTTGATTAATTTTTTGGGCTTTTGACTTTCCCAGGGAAGTCGCACCCGAATTGCCAGATTCCATTTAACACCCTTTCAGGTATTTTTCCTAGTAAGGAACTTTTGGGGATTTTCCCTTTTAATTAATCTCTATGCTGCCGCTCCACAAATTAACTGTTCAACATCTTTCCGATAGAAGAATATTGTAGGGTGCCCTTTTTATGGGAACCCAGACTGAATTACTATTTCCCCTTAGTCTTTATTACTAGGCGGTAGTTTGCCATATATTACTGGCCCTTACCAGTGTTGAGGAGAGTGACGCCGCATGGTTTTGGTTTTGCCTTTATCCTAATTTTACACCCAACGCCGCAAGGCTCCCTCACTAGGCCATCATTTTTGCCATTAGCTGAAACTTTTCATCAGTCACTGTTGTGGGGTTTTTAAACTTTTTAATTATTGTCACCATTATTAAAGCACATAAACCCTGCACATAATGAGGGTGTTTTCCCCTTTGTTGTTTGATAGAAAAGTTCATTTGGTATGACAACCTTTACATTTTTTGTCTAGACTCTGAAAAATCGTCAGTTCTTTCATTCTTTCCCACTTTAATATCCCATAAATTTAAGGTTTACATTTTTAGTAAAAATGAGTACCCTGGCAGAAGAGACAGTCTTTTTTTTCCTTCCCTGACCTCTTATTAATAGTTCCCTTTACTGAGGTATTATTCTCTTATTTTGATGGAGGAACCATATTACTGATTCCTGTCACTTGATATGGCCCTTTTTAAATTTAACTATGATTATTACCACTGGGGTTATTTTTCCCTTTTGCGACTTGACAGAATTCGGTCATTATGGTTAATCCCTTTGAACTGTTTGGGGGGAAATGGCTGCAATGAACAATTAAACCCGCCACCTAGTCTGATTCCTCCGCCGCTAGGAGGTTTTGGCAAAACCCACCCTTTGCATTAATAGGGGGGGGGGTTACAATTTTTTATTCAAAGTTTTTTCAAGGGGGTTTTTTTCAAGGAAGTGTTTTTAAAAAATTTCTTTCCATTTTATCGCAAACTCAGCAACCTCCACGCTTTAAAACCCCATTTTTTTTCCAACAAATCTACCTCAAAGTTTTTAAAAAACTTTTAACATTTGGGGTTACGGTTTTTTGATTTTCCCAAAAAATCCTTCGGACAGGCTTTTAAAGCCGAAATTTTTTTCATTCTCAAAATTTACGGACTTGCGCCACATTAAATCCATTAGATCCCGTCATGGTTGGAATTATTTAAACATGATTTACAAATTAAGTAGGGCCTTATAAGAGTAATCTTGCACTTTATCTGTATAAACCCCCGCCACCCCTGTGCTTTAATCACGGGAAGTGATTAAAGGTTAACATTGCTGACCCAAACTTTTATTTCTCCTGCTTTTTATTGATTTCAGCGACTCTGTTTTGTCATACACAACTTACGTTACCCCTTACGAAACCTTAAGGACCCCCTTACAGACCAAATTCGGTTGCGTGAATTTATCCCGAATTATTTTATATAAAAATTGGAATTTGACCCTACATAAAAGGCCGTTTTTTCCAACGAGGTAAAGGGCGTGATTTGATGGGGGGCCACCTTTGCCTTCGACAAACAAGAGAAAAGGCACTATTACATTGAAGGTAAGCGACGCTCCTAGTAATTTTGAACATCCAAAAAATGTGGATACATTTTCTCCACTTGCTGGCCCATTACGGGGGGAAATTCAAAATTGGTAATTTTACATATTCCCCTATTGTTCTTCCCCTTTCAACAAATTCCTAGGTAGGTTCATCCCCAAGCACACTTGCTTCCTGCTTTTTGTACAACAATTTTCCCCTTATGGTAAGTGGGACACTAACCTATGGATCGAAAACATTTTTAAATTCTGCAAGCAAGACCCTGGTTAATTATTGGGGAAAGCTGAGTCTTGCTTTAACGATAAAAAAGTCTCCCCCTGTGTCCAAGTCAGTC
>NW_026508124.1:0-13915 GCF_026875155.1 Cherax quadricarinatus
TGAGTTTTAATGAAGGGTGTGGTGTGAAGTGAATACGTTTTTAGTGCAAAATGAAACACAGTGTTTGGTTTTGAGGTAACCCATGTTGAGTTGAAGTAAGCACATGTTGGGTGAAGTGAAGCACAGTGTTCATTTGAAGTGAAGCCAGGTTAGGTTAAGTGAAGCACAGGGGTTTAGTGGAAAAGTGCATTGTTGAGTGTGAAGTGAAGCACAGGTTGAGTGTATTGCGCATGTGTGTGGTGAAGTGAAGCACGTGTTAGTGTGAAAACACAGTGTTGGTGCGAAGTGAAGCACGGTTAGTGGAAGGAAGCCAGTGTTTAGTTGAAGTGAGCACATTATTTCCCGGGAAGTGAAAACACATTGTTTAATGTGAAGTGAAGCATATGTTGAATGTGAAGGAAGCATTTGTGTGTGAAGGGAAGCCCTTTTTGGTGTGAGTGAAGCCCTTGTTGAGTGTGAAGTGAAGCCGTGTTGATGTGAAGTTGAAGCAATGTTGATGTGAAGTGAAGCTAATTGTTGAATGTGAAGTGAAGCCCTGTTGAGTGTGAAGTAAGCACATTGTTGAGTGTGAAGTGAACACAGTTTGAGTGGGAAGTGAAGCACAGTGTTGAGTGTGAAGTGAGCCCAAATGTTTGGGGTTAAGTGAAGCACGTGTTGAGTGGTGAAGCACAGTGTTAGTTTGAAGTGAAGCCATGTTAGTGTGAAATGAGCACATTGTTGACCGTGAAGTTGCAAGCACATTTTGAAAGTGAAGTGAAGCAAATGTTGAATGTGAAGTGAAGCAAATGTTGAGTGTGAATGAAGCACATGTTGAGTGTGAAGTTTAAGCATGGTGTTGAGGTGAAGTGAAGCAGTTGTTGATGTTGGGAAATGAAGACATGTTAGTGTGAAAGTGAAGCAAATGTTGAGTGTGAAGGACGTGTTGAGTTTTGGAAGTGAAGCCATTTTTAGTGTGAAGTGAAGCACGTGTTTAGTGTGAAGTGAAGCATTTGTTGACATTGGAAGTGAAGCACATTTGAATGTTGAAGTGAAGCACATGTTGGGTGAAGTGAAGCACAGTGTTGAGTGTGAAGTGAACACAGTTTTGAGTGGAAGTGAAGTCAAATGTTGGTGTGAAGTGAAGCCCAGTGTTTAGTGTGAGTGAAGCACAGTGTTTAGTGTGAAGTGAAGCACAGTGTTCAGTTTGAAGTGAAGCGTGTTGAGTGTGAAGTAAGCACATTGTTGACGTGGGTGAAGCACATTGTTGAAAGTGAAGGTGAAGCAAAGTTGTGATGTGAAGTGAAACCCGTGTTGAGTGTGAAGTGAAGCACATTGTTGAGTGTGAAGTGAAGCATGGTGTTGAGTGTGAAGTGAAGCACGTTGTTGATGTGAAGTGAAGACATTTTTTGAATGTGAAGTGAAGCTATGTGTTGAAGTGAAAAATGAAGCCCGTGTTGAGTGTGAAATGTAAGAACCATGTTGAGTTGAAGTGAAGCACGTGGTTTAGTGTGAAGTGAACACAGTTTTGAAAGTGGAAGTGAAGCACAGTGTTGATGTGTGAAGTGAAGCCATGTTGTGTTTAAGGAAGCACGTGTTGAGTGTGAAGTGAAGCACAGTTTAGTTTGAAGTGAAACACAGTGTTGAGTGTTAAGTGAAGCACAGTGTTGAGTGTGAATGAGCACGTGTTGAGTTGGAGTGAAGCACAGTGTTGAGTGTGAAATTGAAGTGGCTTGGGGAGAATTGTGGGGGTGAAGCACAGGTTGGTGTGGAAGTGAAGCACGGTTGAGTTGAGTGAAGTGAAGCACAGTGTTGGGTGTGAAGGGAAGCACAGTGTTTGGGTGTGAAGTGAGCCAATGTTTTTGTGAAGTGAAGCATAATTTGAGTGTGAAAGAACAGTGTTGTGTGGAAGTGAACAACTTTTAGTGTGAGTGAAGCAGTGTGGTGGAAGTGAAGCAATTGTTGAGTGAAGTGAAGCACATTGTTGACTGTGAAGTGAAGCATAATGTTGAGTGTGAAGTGAAGCAATGTTGAGTGTGAAGTGAAGCACATTGTTGAGTGTGAAGTGAAGCACAGTGTTGAGTGTGAAGTGAAGCACAGTGTTGAGTGGAAGGTGATGCGGGAAAAGTGTTTGTGTGAAGTGAAGCACATGAGAGTGTGAAGTGAGCACATTGTTGAAGTGAAGTGAACACAATGTTGAGTGTGAAAAATGAAGCAAGTGTTGAGTGTGAAAGTGAAGCACAGTGTTGAGTTGAAGTGAAGCACGGGGTTGAGGTGAAGTGAATCAAAGTTTTGAGTGGAAGTGAAGCACAGTGTTGGGGTGAAGTGAAGCCAGTGTTGAGTGAGTGAAGACAGTGTTGAGTGGAAGTGAAGCCAGTGTCAGTTTGAAGTGAACACAGTGTGAGGTGGTAAGATTTTGCACCATGTTGGACTTTTGAAGAAATAACACTGTTGAGTGTGAAGTGAAGCACAGTGTTGGTGTGAAGGTGCAATTGGGGGGATAAGTGCTGTGTGTGTGAAGTGAAGACAGTGTTGGGTGAAGCACAGTGTTGAGTGGAAGTGAAGCACAGTGTTAGTGTGAAGTGAAGACAGTGTTGAGTGTGAAGTAAGCACATGTTGATGTTTAAGTGAAGCACATTTTTGATGTGTAAGTGAAGCACAATGTTGATTTTAAGTGAAACCCAATGTTGAGTGTGAAGTGAAGCACAGTGTTGAATGTGAAGTGAAGCACATGTTGTGTGAGTTTAAGCACATGTTTAGTGGAAGTTTAAGCACAAGTGTTGATGTGAAGTGAAGCACAGTGTTGATTTTAAAATTGGGAAGAAAAATGTTGAAAGTGAAGTGAAGCACAGTGTTGAGGTGAATTTAAGCCCTGTGAGTGTGAGGTGAAGTGAAGCACAGTGTTAGTGTGAAGTGAAGCACGTGTTGAGTGTGAAGTGAAAAACCATGGTGTTGAAAGGGGTGAATGTGAAGTGAAGCACATTTTTGATGTGAAGTGAAGCAATTGTTGATGGAAGTGATGACAATTTGAGTGTTGAAGTGAAGGGAACAGTGTTGAGTGTTAAGTGAAGCACAGTGTGAGTGTGAAATGAAAGGCACAGTGTTGAGTTTGAAGTAAAACACAGTGTTTAGTGTGAAGTGAAGCACAGTGATTGGAGTGGAAATGAAGGAAGCACAGTGTTGAGTGTGAAGTGAAACCAGTGTTGAGGGGTGAAGTGAAGGAACAATGTGTTATGTGAAGTGAAGCAAATGTTGAGTGTGAAGTGAAAACAGGTGTGTGTGTGGAAGTGAAGCCAATGTTGATGTGAAGTGCACATTGTTGATGTGAAGTGAAGCACAATGTTATTTTGAAGTGAAGCCAGTGTTTAGTGTGAAATGAAGCACAGTGTGAGTGGTTTAGGAGTGAAGCAATGTTGAGTGTGAAGTGAAGCAGTGTTGGTGTAAGTGAAGCACATGGGGTGTGATGTGAAGCACGGTGTTGAGTGGAAGTGAAGCACAGTGTTAGTGTGAAGTGAAGCCATGTTGATGTGAATGAAGCACATTTTTGAAAGGGGAAGTGAAAACACATGTTGAGTGTGAAGTGAAGCAAATGTTGATTTTTGAAGTGAAGCACAGGGGTTTAGTGTGAGGTTTAGCACGGTGTTGAGTGTGAAGTGAAGCAAAGTGTTGAGTGTGAAGTGAAGCACAGTGTTTAGTGTGAAGTGAAGCACAGTGTTGAGTGTGAAGCACAGTGTTGAGTGCAAAGTGAAGCTCAGTGTCTAGTGTGAAGTGAAGCAAGTGTTTAGTGTGAAGTGAAGCACATTGTTGACCGTGAAGTGAAGCACATTGTTGAATGTGAAGTGAAGCACAATGTTGAGTGGGAAGTGAAGCAGTGTTGAGTGTGAAGTGAAGCACAGTGTTGAGTGTGAAGTGAAGCACGGTGTTGAGTGTGAAGTGAAGCACAGAGTTGAGTGTGAAGTGAAGCACAGTGTTGAGTGTGAAGTGAAGCACAGTGTTGAGTGTGAAGTGAAGCACAGTGTTGAGTGTGAAGTGAAGCACCAGTGTTGAGTGTGAGTGAAAACCAGTGTTGAGTGAAAATTTTAAAGTGAAGCACAGTGTTGAGTGTGAAGTGAAACACAGTGTTGGTGTGAAGTGAAGCCCCGTGTTGAATGTGAATGATGAAGCACAGTGTTTGGTGTGAAGTGAAGCACAGTGTTGAGTGTGAAGTGAAGCACAGGTGTTGAGTGAAGTGAGCACAGTGGATGTGGTGAAGTGAAGCCCCAGTGTTGATGTAAGTGAAGCACAGTGTTGAGTGTGAATGAAGCACAGTGTTGAAGTGTGAACCGTGTGGTGAAAGTGAAGCACAGTTTTTGAGTGTGAAATGAAGGGACAATGTTTGGGGTTTAAAATGAGGACAGTGTTGATGTGAAGTGAACACAGTTTTGAGTGGAAGTGAAGCACAGTGTTTGGGGTGAAGTGAAAGCCCCGTGTTTAGTGGAAGTGAGCACAGGTGTTGAAATGTGGAAGTGAAGCACTGTGTTAGTTTAAAGTGAAGCACAGTGTTGAGTGTTAAAGTGAAGCACAGTGTTGAGTTTGAAGTAAACCCCCGTGTTGAGTTTTGAAGTGAAGCCAGTGTTAGTTTGAAGTGAGCACAGTGTTGAGGGGAAGTGAAGCACAGTTTGAGTGTGGAAGGGGGTAAATGAAGCACAGGTTAATGTGAAGTGAAGCACAGTGTTGAGTGTGAAGTGAAGCACAATGTTGTGGAAATGTGTGAATGTAAGTTGAAAATGTTGATGTGAAGTGAAGCAAATGTTGAATGTGAAGGAAGCCCGTGTTGTGTGTAGAATTGAAACACATTTTTAGTGTGAAGGAAGGATGGGTGTTGAGTGTGAAGTGAAGCCCAATTTTTGGATGTGAAGTGAAGCACATTTTTGATGTAAGTGCCCTGTAGGGGAAGAAGCACCCGTGTTGAGTGCGAGTGAAGCACAGTGTTGAGTGTGAAGTTTAAGCACAGGTTGGTGTGAAGTGAAAGGCGGGAAGTGAGAAGTGTTGATGTGAAGCACAGGTTGAATGGAGTGAAGCACAGTGTTAGTGTAAGTGAAGCACATTTTTGAGTGGTGAAATGAAATGAAGCCATGTTGAGTGTTTAAGTGAAGCAAGTGTTGAGTGTGGGTGTGAAGCACAGTTTTGAGTGTGAAGTGAAGCCCGTGTTGAGGTGAAGTGAACAAAGTGTTGATGTGAAGTGAAGCACAGTGTTTAGTTGAAGTGAAGCACGTGTTGAGTGTGGGGAATTTGGGGGAAGAACAGGTTAGTGTGAAGTGAAGCACAGTGTTTAGTGTGAAGTGCAGCAAGTTTCTGGGTTTGTGGAAGTGAAGCACAATGTTTAGTGGGGAATGAAGCACAGTGTTGAGTGGAAGTGAACACAGTTTAATGTGAATGAAGTCCCGTGTTTTAGTTTTGAAGTGAAGCACATTGTTGTTTAAGTGAAGCACAGTGTTGAGTGTGAAGTGAAGCACATTGTTGAGTGTGAAGTGAAGCACAGTGTTGAGTGTGAAGTGAAGCACAGTGTTGAGTGTGAAGTGAAGCACAGTGTTGAGGGGTTGAAGTTGAAGCACAGGTTGGTGTGAAGTGAAACAGTGTGAGTGGAAGTGAATGCACAGGTGTTGAATGTGACATGTTTATGGCTAAAAAGGTGGGTTTGAGTGAAAAAGTGAAGCACAGTGTTGAGTGTGAAATGAAATGATGCACAGTGTTGAGTTTGA
Organism: Cherax quadricarinatus; assembly: GCF_026875155.1. Taxonomy (NCBI): domain Eukaryota; kingdom Metazoa; phylum Arthropoda; class Malacostraca; order Decapoda; family Parastacidae; genus Cherax; species Cherax quadricarinatus. The sequence continues at coordinate 5,718 of NW_026508124.1, forward strand.
AGTGAAGCACAGTGTTGAGTGTGAAGTGAATCACAGTTTTGAGTGCGAAGTGAAGCACAGTGTTGAGTGTGAAGTGAAGCCCAGTGTTGAGTGTGAAGTGAAGCACAGTGTTGAGTGTGAAGTGAAGCACAGTGTTCAGTTTGAAGTGAAGCACAGTGTTGAGTGTTAAGTGAAGCACAGTGTTGAGTGTGAATAGTAGCACTGTGTTGAGTGTGAAGTGAAGCACAGTGTTGAGTGTGAAGTGCAGCATAGTGCTGTGTGTGAAGTGAAGCACAGTGTTGAGTGTGAAGCACAGTGTTGAGTGCGAAGTGAAGCACAGTGTCTAGTGTGAAGTGAAGCACAGTGTTGAGTGTGAAGTGAAGCACATTGTTGACCGTGAAGTGAAGCACATTGTTGAATGTGAAGTGAAGCATAATGGGGGTTGGAAATTTAATTGAAGAGAAGCAGTGTTGTGTGTGAAGTGAAGCACATTGTTGAGTGTGAAGTGAAGCATGGTGTTGAGTGTGAAGTGAAGCACATTGTTGACTGTGAAGTGAAGCACATTGTTGACTGTGAAGTGAAGCACAATGTTGAGTGTGAAGTGAAGCACAGTGTTGAGTGTGAAGTGAAGCACAGTGTTGAGTGTGAAGTGAAGCACAGTGTTGAGTGTGAAGTGCAGCAGAGTGCTGTGTGTTAAGTGAAGCACAGTGTTGAGTGTGAAGCACAGTGTTGAGTGCGAAGTGAAGCACAGTGTCTAGTGTGAAGTGAAGCACATTGTTGACTGTGAAGTGAAGCACATTGTTGAAAGTGAAGTGAAGCACAATGTTGAGTGTGAAGTGAAGCAGAGTGTTGAGTGTGAAGTGAAGCACAGTGTTGAGTGTGAAGTGAAGCACGGTGTTGAGTGTGAAGTGAAGCAAAGTGTTGAGTGTGAAGTGAAGCACAGTGTTTAGTGTGAAGTGAAGCACAGTGTTGAGTGTGAAGGACAGTGTTGAGTGCGAAGTGAAGCTCAGTGTCTAGTGTGAAGTGAAGCACAGTGATGAGTGTGAAGTGAAGCATATTGTTTTACCATTAAGTGAGACATTCTTGAATGTGAAGTGAAGGGAAAGTTGAGTGTGAAGTGAAGCACAGTGTTGAGGTCGGAAGGGATGGGGAAGGCAGTGTTGAGTGTGAATGAAGGCAGTGTTGTGTGTGGAAGTGAAGCCGTGTTGGTGTTTAAGTGACACAGTGTTGAGTGTGAAGTGAAGCACAGTGTTGAGTGTGAAGTGAAGAACAGTGTTGAGTGTGAAGTAAAGCACAGTGTTGAGTGTGATGTGAAGCACAGTGTTGAGTGTGAAATGAAGTGAAGCACAGTGTTGAGTGTGAAGTGAAACACAGTGTTGAGTGTGAAGTGAAGCACAGTGTTGAATGTGAAGTGAAGCACAGTGTTGAGTGTGAAGTGAAGCACAGTGTTGAGTGTGAAGTGAAGCACAGTGTTGAAAGGTGGGGTGAAGGCACAGTGTTGATGTGAAAGTGAAGCACAGTGTTGAGTGGGGAAAATGGAAATTGAGCCAGTGTTGAGTTTGAAGTGAAGCACAGTGTTGAGTGTGAAGTGAACACCGTTTGATGGAAGTGAAGCACAGTTGTTGAGTGTGAAGTGAAGCCAATGTTGAATGTGAAGTGAAGCACAGTGTTGAGTGTGAAGTGAAGCACAGTTTAGTTTGAAATGAAGACAGTTTTGAGTGTAAGTGAAGCACAGTGTTGAGTGTGAAGTGAAGCACAGTGTTGAGTTTTAAGTGAAGCACAGTGTTGAGTGTGAAGTGGCAGCTTAGTGGGTGTTGAGTGAAGTGAAGCACAGGTTTGGGGCGGTGAAGCACAGTGGGTTTTGGGGCGAAGTGAAGCACAGGTTAGTGTGAAGTGAAACACAGTGTTGAGTGTGAATGTGAAGCCTTATTGACGTGGAGTTTTAGTGGGAAGCACAATTGTTGATGTGAAATGAAGCAAATGTTGATGTGAAGAGAAGCAGTGTTGGTGGGGAAGTGAAGCACATGTTGAGTGTGAAGTGAAGGCGGTGTTGAGTGGAAGTGAAGAATTGTTGACTGGAAGTGAAGACTTGTTTATGTGAAATGAAGCACAATGTTGAGTGTGAAGTGAAGCACAGTGTTGAGTGTGAAGTGAAGCACAGTGTTGAGTGTGAAGTGAAGCACAGTGTTGAGTGTGAAGTGCGCAGGTTTCGGGGAAGTTTAAGCACGTGTTGAGTGTGAAAGCAAAATGTTGAGTGGAAGTGAAGCACAGTGTTAGTGTGAAGTGAAGCACATTTTTGATTTTGAAGTGAAGCACATTGTTTGAAAGTGAGTGAATGAAAACTGTTGAGTGTGAAGTGAAGCACGTGTTGAGTGTGAAGTGAAGCACAGTGTTGAGTGTGAAGTGAAGACGGTTGGTGAGGGGCGGTTTGAAGTGAAGCAAAGTGTTGATTGTGAGTGAAGCACAGTGGGTTTTTTGTGAAGTGAAGCACAGTGTTGAGTGGGGAAGGACAGTGTTGAGTGGAAGTGAAGCCAAATGTTAGTGTGAAAATGAAACACAGTGTTTAGTGTTGAAGTGAAGCATATTGTTGACCAATTGAAAGTGAAGCACATTTGAATGTGAAGTGAAGCAATGTTGAGTTGAAGTGAAAACACAGTGTTGGTGTGAGGAAGCACAGTGTTGAGTGGAAGTGAAGCCAGTGGTTGTGTGTGAAGTGAAGCACAGTGTTGAGTGTGAAGTGAAGCACAGTGTTGAGTGTGAAGTGAAGCACAGTGTTGAGTGTGAAGTGAAGCACAGTGTTGAGTGTGAAGTAAAGCACAGTGTTGAGTGTGATGTGAAGCACAGTGTTGAGTGTGAAAGAAGTGAAGCACAAATGTTGAGTGTGAAGTGAAGCACAGTGTTGAGTGTGAAATGAAGCACAGTGTTGATGTGAAGTGAAGCACAGTGTTGAGTGTGAAGTGAAGCACAGGGGTTTTAGTGTGAAGTGAAGCACAGTGTTGATGTTTAGTGAAGCACAGGGGGTTGTTGTATTGAAGTGAAGACAGTGTTGAATGTGAAGTGAAGCACAGTGTTTAGTGTGAATGAAGCCCCAGTGTTGAGTGTATGAAGTGAAGCACAGTGTTAGTGTGAAGTGAAGCACAGTGTTGAGTGTGAGTTGAAGCCAGTGTTTGGGGAAGTGAAGCACAGTGTTGAATGTGAAGTGAAGCACAGTGTTGAAGTGTGAAGTGGGAAACCAGTGTTGTTTTGAAGTGAAGCACAGTGTGAGTGGAAGTAAAGCACAGTGTTTAATTTGAAGTGAAGCACAGTGTTTAGTGTAAGTGAAGCACAGTGTGATGTGAATGAAGTGAACACGTGTTGAGTTGAAGTGAAAGCACGTGTTGAGTGTGAAGTGAGCAACAGTTTGAGTGCGAAAGGTGAAGCACAGTGTTGAGTGCGAAGGGAAGCACAGTGTTTAGGTTGAAGTGAAGCACAGTGTTGAGTGTGAAGTTTAAGTGAAGCACTGTGTTGAGTGTGAAATGAGCAAAGTGTTGAGTGTGAAGTGCAGGCAGGAGTGGCTGTGGTTTTTGAAGTGAAGCACTGTTGAGTGTGAGAAGTGTTTGAGGCGAAGTGAAGCACAGTGTTAGGTGTGAAGTGAAGCACAGTGTTGAGGGTGAAGTGGGAAAATTGTTGAGGGAAGTGGAAGCCGGTTTGATGTGGAAGTGAAGCAAATGTTGAGTGTGAAGTGGAAGCAGTGTGAGTGTGAAGTGAAGCCATTGGTGAAATGTGAAGTGAAAGCACGGTGTTGAGTGTGATGTGAAGCAACAGGTGTTGAGTGTGAAGTGAAGCAAGTGTTGGTTTTTGGGAAATGAAGCACAGTGTTGGTGTGAAGTGAAGAGTGTTGAGTTTGAAGTGAAGCAGTTTTTTGGAATTGTTAAGGAAGTGAAGCCCCAGGTTGGAGTGTGAAGGGGAAGCACAGTGTTGAGTTTGAAGTGAAGCACAGTGTTGAGTTTGGGGAAGTGAAGCCTGTGTTGAGTGTGAAGTGAGCACAGTGTTGAGTGTGAAGTGAGCAAGTGTTGGTGTGAAGTGAAGCACGTTTTGTAGAAGTGAAGCACAGTGTTGGTGTGAAGTGAAGCACAATTGTTGATGTGAAGTGAAGACATTGTTGATGTGAAGTGAAGCACTGTTTATGTGGGAAGGGGGAAGACGTGTTGAAATGTGAAGTGAAGCACGTGTTGAGTGTGAAGGTAAGCCACGTGTTGAGTGTGAAGTGAGCCAATTGTTGAGTGTGAAAGTAAAAGCACAGTGTTGAGTGTGAAGTGAAAAAGTGTTGAGTGTGAAGTGAAGCACAGTGTTGGTGTGAAGTGAAGCACAGTTTGAGTGTGAAGTGAAGTCAGTGTTGAGTGTGAAGGAAGCCCCAGTGTTGAGTTTGAAGTAAGATGTTGAGTGTGAAGTGAAGCAAGTGGGGTTGAGTAAAAAGATTGTGAGTGAGAATGTGAATGAACCGTTTGAGGGGAAATGAGGCCGTGTTGAGTGTGAATGACAGTGTATGTGTGAAAAAGAAGTGATGGGAAATGAAGCCCTGTTTAGGTTAAAGTGAGCAAGTTGGAGTGTGAAGTTGAAGCTCAGTTGAATGGAAGTGAAGCCAGTGTTGAGTGAAGTGAAGCACATGTTGAGTGTGAAATGAAATGATGAGGGGTGAGTTTTGAAGTGAAGGACATTTTTGAGTGGAAGTGAAACAGTTTGAGTGGAAGTGAAGACGTGTTGGGTGAATCGCAGTGTTGATGTGAAGTAAACCGTGTGAGTGTGAAGTGAAGCACGTGTTTTTGAGTTTATAGCACAGTGTTGAGTTAAGTGAAGCACGTGTTGAGTGGAATAGTAGCACGTGTTGAATGTGAAGTGAACCCCAGTTGGTTTGGAAATGGAAGGGTGAGAAAGGCTGTGGGGAAGTGAAGCAGTTTTTGAGTGGAAGCACGTGTTGTGTGGAAGTGAAGCACATGTTAGTGTGAAGAAAGGAGAGTGATTTAAGAGCACATTATTGAAGGAAGGACCTTTTGAATGGGAAGAATGTTGAAGTGAAGGAAATTTTGGTTGAATGAAGAAAGTTTTTTGGGTAAAATGAGAATGGATTTTGAAGGGAGTGGGTTGGTTGAAGTGAGGAATATTTTTTGTGAAGAGAAAAAATTTTGTTGAAGTTGAAGTAAGTGTTGAGTGTGAAGTAAGAAGTGTTGAGTGTGAGTGAAACAGTGTTGGGGTAAAGGGAAGCAAGTTGTTGAGTGAAGTGGGAGTGTTGGTGTTAAGTGAAGAAGTGTGAAGAAGTGGCCAGTGGAAGGAAGAAGGTTTTTGGGTGAAGGAGTTTTTGAAGTGAAGCACATTGGTTTAAAAGTGGAAATGAAGCAAATGTTGTGTTTTGAAGTGAAGCAAGTGTTGAGTGTGAAGTGAAGCACAGTGTTTGGGGTGAAGTGGGAAGACGTGTTGAGGGGTGAACAAAGTTGGTGTGAGGAAGCACAGTGTTAGTGGTGAATGAAGCACGTGTTGGGTGAAGGTGGTGCAAGAAGTTGTTATGTGAAGTGAAGCAAGTGATGGAGGTTGAGTGGAAAAGCAATTTTTGACTGGTGAAGCACATTTTATGTGAAGTGAAAACTTGTTGAGTGAAATGAACAAGTGTGAGGTGAAGTGAAGCACATGTTGAGTGTGAAGTGAAGGAAGTTGGTAGTTGAAGTGAAGCACAAGTGTTGAGGTGTGAAGGAAAAATGATTGGTGTGAAGTGGCACGTGTTGAGTGTGAAGTGAAGACAGTGTTTGGAGGTGAAGTGAAGAAGTGGAGTGAGTTTAGCACAGTGTGTGAATGAAGTGAGCGGGGAAGTTGGGAAATGAAACCGTGATTGAAGTGAAGAACACAGTGTTTGAAGAAGGAAGCACAGTGTGAGTGTTTTAATGAAGACTGTGAGTTGAAGTGAAGCACAGTGTTATTTGAAGTGAAATTAGTGGTTTGAAGGAAAGTTTGGACCCGTGTTGGAGTGTGGAAAGTGAACAGTGTGAGTTTGAGTGGCACAGTGTTGAGTGTGAAGTGAACCCGTTTTGAGTGGAAGTGAAAGCAAGTGTTTGATGTGAAGGAAGGCAATGTGAGTGTGAAGGAACACAGTGTGAGTGTAGTGAGCAAGTTGGTAAGTCAGGGTTTTAGAGTGAAGCACAGGTGTTGATGAAGAAGCACAGTGTTAGTTGATAGTAACCGGTTGGAGTGGAAGTGAACAAGGTTGATGTGAAGTGACAATGTGAGTGAAGGAAAACTTGAAGTGAAGGGAACCAGTTTGTGTGAGTGAAGCCAAAGGTTTTTGAGTGAAGAAGTGTTGAGTGGTGAAGTGAAGACCTTATTGAGTGAAGTGAAGGCAATTGTTGATGTGAGTGAGCATAATGTTGAATTGAAGGAAGAAGAGTGTTTGGGGTGAAGGAAGCACGTTGTTGAGTGTTTAAGTGAAGTGGTGTTGGTGTGAAGTGAAGACATATTGTTGGACTTGAATGAAGCACCATTGGTTGACTGTAAAGGAAGCACAAGTTGAGTGTGAAGTGAAGCACAGTGTTGAGTGTGAAGTGACGCACAGTGTTGAGTGTGAAATGAAGCACAGTGTTGAGTGTGAAGTGAAGCACAGTGTTGAGTGTGAAGTGAAGCACAGTGTTGAGTGTGAAGTGAAGCACAGTGTTGAGTGTGAAGTGAAGCACAGTGTTGAGTGTGAAGTGAAGCACAGTGTTGAGTGTGAAGTCTAGTTTACTGAGACAGTGAGGACTTACATCATGGCCTGTAGTGAAACTACATGACCTTCCCCAACACCCATCACCATGACCTTCACCAACACCCACTTCCATGACCTTCACGAACACTCACTTCCATGACCTTCACCAACACCCACCTTCACGGCTTTCACATGCACCCACCTCCAAGACTTTCTCCTACACCAACCTCCATGACCTTCAACAACACCCACCTCCTTGACCATCCCCAACGCCCATCTAAATGACGTCCAACAATTGTTTATGAGGTTTGTACGTATTGTAGGTGTGTTCTGTTATGCTAATGTTTCCAGAAATCATTTTGTTTGCAACAAATGCACTTTGTCTCACTTACACTTAACAATGAAAACATTGATTTACTTATCTTTAATATTAAAAAATCCTTACCATACATTGATGATTATAAAAAGAGACCATCACATTATTCCTACATCCAACACTGGACAGTAGAAGCACTCGACTTCCTACCTCCACTACAGGACAGGACAGTAGAAGCACTCTACTTACTACCTCCACCACTGGACACTAGAAGCTCTGTACGTCCTACCTCCACCACTCGACAGTAGAAGCAATCTACTTCCTACCTCCACCACCGGACAGTAGAAGCACTCTACTTCTACCTCCACATCTGGATAGAATAAGCAATTTACTTCCTACCTTCACAACTGGACAGAAGAAGCACTATACTTGCTACCTCCACCACTGGACAGTAGAAGCAGTGTACCTACTACATCCACCACTGAACAGTAAAAGCATTCTACTTCCTTCCTCAAACCATGGACAGTTAAAAGCACTCTACTTCCTACCTCTACCTCTGGACAGTAGAAGAAGTGCACTTCCTAACTTCTACAATGGAGAGAATAAGCACTCTACTTACTACCTCAAACACTGAAAAGTAGAAGCACTCTACATCCTACCTACACCACTAGACAGTCGAAGCAATTACTTCCTAACTCCACCACAGGACAGTAGATGTACTCTGCTTAATAACTCCACCAATAGAGAGTAGAAGCATTGTACTTCCTACTCCACCCATGGAGAGCAGAAGCACTATACTTCCAACCTCCTCCACTAGACAGTTGAAGCACACTACTTCCTACCTCCACGACTGGACAGTAGAAGCATTCTACTTCCTATCTCTGCTACTGGACAGAAGAAGCCCTATACTTCCTACCTCCAAAACTGGACAGTAGAAGTACTCTACATTCTACCTCCACTACTGGACAGTCGAAGCACTCTACTTCCTACCTCCACCACTGGACAGTAAAAGGACTGTACTTCCTAACACCACCACTGGACAGAAGAAGCAGTGTACTTCCTTCCTACACCAATGGAGAGTTGATTGCAGTTTACTCTGTACATAAACCACTTGACAGATGAAGCACAGTACTTCCTACGTTCTACCACTGGACAGTAGAGCACTCTACTTCTACCTAAACAATGAACAGTAGAATC
>NW_026508125.1:0-14489 GCF_026875155.1 Cherax quadricarinatus
GGGAAAATGAGCACTGTCTCCATGACTCTCTCAAGGTGGTATACATTTCCTTGTTAAAGGGGAGTCAATATTGGTTCTCCCATCAAGTTTGAACCATATCTTGAATTTCAGGTTGTGTCGTGATTCAGGTATGAAACAACGCCATAGTGGGTTCTGTGGTCCCCGTAAGACTTCACCTTGAATTTGCCAGGTTGGCTGAACTGGTTTGCCTGCTCCCTGGACGGACGGCGCTTCTTCTTGTTGTCCACATTTGTTTCATCCCTCTTGGTTTTCGAGGGGTGGGGTGTTTATTTCCTCCCCTGTTTCCATTGTCGCTGGCTCCATGGTTGGAACTGTCAGATCTGCTACAATGTGAGCAGGATCTTCCTCTTCCTCTCGCAACTTCTTCGCTAGAATTGCGCCCCACATTTCCAAATCCGAGTCCTCTGTCGTGTTCATGGAGCATCGTGGCCTCTTCTTTTCGGCAGAAGCCATGTGCCTATCTTGTGATAAGGTAGTGAAATCCGTGAACTGAGTGTGTGAACTGAGTCCGTTGCCTGAGTTGCTTGAATGGTGATATGTTGAGGACAAACAGTACATGTTGTATGTATAATGTTCGCCAAGACCGTAGTCCTGGCATGGGTCTCAATCTTGCGATGACCCGACTCTGGCTCCCGATGGAGAAAGGTTTCTACAATGATGCGATGTATGCTGCTCAAGCACTCTTCTGGTCAGTTCAACTGGTGCATCTCATAAGCGACACCATATGTACTCCTAACGATGGACACTATCGAGGAGGAGGATATGTCGTTATCACAGGTAACAGCTTGTCTGGTTCGTTGATCCCATGGTACACTAGTGTGTTCGCAGTCATCTCTGGGTCCACTTCGGGAGGGAATATCACTTCTAGTTGCCTGCGGAGTGTCTCAGTAACTTTGCACTCCCAAAAGATAGTGTGTTGGGGGCCCGTTGGCCCAACGGCTGACAGTACTGGCACATCTCCTCCTCAGCCTTGTCTACCATCATCTTGGCTGGGGGAAAGCCCAAACGAAGCCAAAGGATGGCGGTACACTGCGTTTCTGGACCAGCTTCTATAATATGGATGGGGTTCTCCCTGAGTCGCTGTTTGGGTACCACTTTTTGAGATGGGGTATCGCCTAAGACCCCCCCATAAGTTTCTTTGGCTCTTCCAGCCACCAGTTTGGGCCTGTCGTGGGCCCTGTTTGGGGACGGTAATCTCAACATGTGGATAGTCTGTTGCTGCCTTGGCTGCATCATCTGCCGCCTCATTTTCCCGGATGCCAGCATGGCTGGGGATCCAGTTCAATGTCGATCTGTTATCCTGAACTTCTAAGGCTGTCATTATGCTCAGGATCGATGTGATGAGGTGAACATTGTCCTGTGGTTGAGGATGGGAGAAGGGCCCAACTGATTGCAGAGGTGGAATCAACATGTATGACGGGTCGGAGTCGATGTCGTAGGGCATGTGACAATGCCTGCTGAATCGCCACCAGCTTAGCTTGAAGGATCGTGCAGTGGTCAGGGAGTCGCCAGCCTTGGTTTTGTGACAATTGTGGTACAGTCCAGCTGCTGCTCTCTTCCTGTCAGGGTCGACAGAACCATCTGTGAAATACACTGCACATGTGCCTCCCTCTGCCAATGCCATGCTTGTCTCACCATGATTGCTGAGGGTGTCTTGACTGCAGAGACGCTTAGAGATGGGTAGCTGCATGATGCAAACATCAGCTGGATCTGGGCGCCAGGGAGGTGGTGGATGGTACCCAGCAACAGGAAGGTCACAACTCTTCTCGAGGAGTAGTTGTATAGGCAGCAGCTTTCGCCCAGCAGCACAAAACGAACGAATCCAGGAGTAGTCCGTGAAGAGTGTGGGATCTTGTGTCATGGTTGTCAATATCCATCTCCTTAGTGGGGTACCTTGCTGCCGGTGCAGAATCGTGGCCACTTTGCAGGCGTTTATGTATATTACTCTGTCAGCCAAGGAAGGAACCCGGGCCTCAGATCTGAGACATACTGTGTTGGTCCAGATGGGGGCCCCAAGCATAGTTCTTATCGCCTGATTTTGTACGACCTCCACCCTTTGCCTGCTCTGCGGGAAGAGATGAGCTAACGCCGGTGCACTGTAGTCAATGAGCGAGCGTATAGCTTGTACATAGTACAAGCGAAGTGCATCTTTGCTTGCCCCTGCACGGTGCCTCGTCATGGCTCTCATGGCGTTGAGTCTGAGTAGAGCACATGACCTGACATACTCGGCCTGTTTCTGAAAGGTCAGCTTTTTATCAATGTAGATTCCCAAGTACAGGTAGGAGCCTGTCCACTCAATTGCTAGCTCAAATGCCTTTTCAAGGTCGAGGTAGACGACGATACTAGGTTTTTTGTTACTATCAGCAATCTGGCTTAGTAGAGTGTTTATGCACTCTGCTGTACCCACTCCTTTGGTGAAGCCAAATATGTGACGATGAGAGGGTCCAAGTTTCCATAGGAGGCGGTTTAACACCATCCTCTCAGCAGTCTTGGCTAAGCAGCTGGTCAGCGATATTGGTCTCATACTGCCTGGGTCCTTGGGCTTTGGAATTGGTACGATGGTAGCTTTCTTCCAAGCTGCTGGGCCCGGTGGCCTGGTGGCTAAAGCTCCCGCTTCACACACGGAAGGCCCGGGTTCAATTCCCGGCGGGTGGAAACATTTCGACACGTTTCCTTACACCTGTTGTCCTGTTCACCTAGCAGCAAATAGGTACCTGGGTGTTAGTCGACTGGTGTGGGTCGCATCCTGGGGGACAAGATTAAGGACCCCAATGGAAATAAGTTAGACAGTCCTCGATGACGCACTGACTTTCTTGGGTTATCCTGGGTGGCTAACCCTCCGGGGATTAAAAATCCGAACGGAATCTTAATTATCTTATCTTATCCTGGCCCTCCACGACTTGTTAATGACGTCTAGTATGGCCTCCCATCCACTCTGCCCAGCCCGTGCAATCATGGAATACGTCACACCATCGATGCCCGGGGCAGTGTCACCTCTGTTCTTAATGGCACGTCGGAGTTCCAAGTCCGTGAGGTCTTCATCAGTCACATCTTCCGACTCACATGCAGCTTGTATCGTTAGCTGGCGCTGTGGCAGAAGATCCGTCTGTATATTCCGGATGTCCTGTGGGAGCTGAGTGGAGGCTCCCCTGGAAGTGAAAAGCTCCACTAGTTTCTCAGCTTCCTGGGATGGGTTCGGGTGTGCTGGTGGCCTCGGCTTGCTCTTGCCAGTTGCTATGTTGAGCTTGCCCCATATCTCAATAAGGTGGTGTGATGCCCGAATGCGAGCACCACTTCCAGCCATTTTTTCAGTTTTTTACTCGAGAGAGACTCTGCGGGAATGCTGCACAATAGCTCTCAGAGTATTCCTGTTCTCTGCCGTAGGGTTACGCCTGTATAGCTTCCTAAAAGAGTTGATGCAGTGGTTCTGCTCCCGCACCTCGTCGTAGTAGAACCACCAGTCTCTTTTGTGAGTGTGTCCTGTGTACTTTGGAATTGCGCACTCTGCTGCCTTAGTGAGAACAGTAATTAGCTCCTGTTCAGCCGTATCACAGTCTTCAGATAGAGAGTATGTGGACCACCAGTCATGAAGATAATCCTGGAACACCTTCCAGTTGGCCCTCTTTACGTCCCATCTAGGAGGCAGCAAAACTGTGGGAGGCCTGTTGATGTTGAAGGTGGTGATCACTGCAAAGTGGTCACTGACAAGGTGAGGATGAGTTTCCCATGTGGCACCTGTTGCGAGTTGTCTTGACCCGAAGGTAAGGTCGAGGCAGCCACCCAACAGGTGTGTGGGGTCTCCATTGTTTAGCAACTTTACCTCTGGAATATCGTGTAGGAGCATTGCTATGTGTCTGCCAGCAGCATTGGTTGTTGAGTGAGAGTGCAGCATTGGGTGATGCGCTTTGAAATCTCCACCCACAATAATACATTCAGTGCGTGCTAGTGCGAGGAGTTCTGCAATGTCGAGGGTGTGTCTTGGGTTCTTGTAGATGTTATAGATGGTAATGGGCGCCCCAGGTATGTGCACAAGGATGGCCTGTACCTCGACATCCTCCCCACAGTCCACAGGGTTGGCTATAACCTCGTGAGGTATTGTATTGGATACAAATACAGCTGTGCCTCTATAGTGAACGCCCGGGTCCATGTGCCGAAAATACCCAGCAAAACAGGGTAGTTTTGGGCACATAGTCGGGAGAGTAAGAGTTTCTTGTAGCAAGACGATGTCAACCTGATCCCGAATTACTGCCTCCAGCAAGAGGTGCTGTTTGCTCCTTAGGCCCTGAATGTTCCATTGTAGAACCTTGAGGGTGTGATTTGGTACCGAGGTTATTCCATCGCTGTTGTTTCCTGAGATGGAGACTGAGTCCTGCCCGCTCTGAGAACCTGCAAATTCATGGCATCCACTGTCTCCTCCTCGGTCAGTAAGCACACTCTCAGGAGCGTACTGACCATCTGCCGGAATGTGCTCTGTTGTTCCATGGAGTTGATTGTGTTGCAAATAAGATCCGTGAACACCTTGATGAGTGCTACGAGATCCTCCCTGGTGAGAGCCTGCTTTGGGGTTGGGTTCGAAACAGTGGATATTATCTGTGCTGTTGTCGTCTGTAGGGACTCCTGAGGGTTGGATTTCTTTATTGTATGAACCGTGGTCTGTTGCTGTATACCAGATTGGGTAGCCGGGATCTGCTGGTGAGGTGCCATTTGAGTCTGCAAAGCACCTGTGCCGGGTAAGGAGTGCCTGCGTTGTTGTGCTATGGCTGGTGGGGGCTAGTTTAGTGCCGCCTGCTGATCGCATTGACCAGATGTACCCTGTTGATGCCTCCTGTTCCTCTTGTTTCTGTTTCTTCGTTGAGGTAGGGGTGAAGGAGGTTCTTGACCTTGACTCCTGGTTGAGGCTTCGAGGGTTGGGAATTCCTGGGCATTGACTTGGGTTAGCTGCTGAGAGATCTGCGGTATTGCAGCATTCTCTGCACCCATCGTTTGCTGAGAGTGATGATCCGTCATAGCCTGTTGCCGAGTTTTTGGCATCTTCCAGACTCCTTGAATTCTGGCGAGCCTCTCGGGGCATCGAGGATTCCAGGCATGGTGTTTCTGCCTGCAGTTCGGGCATTGTGGAGTGGGTGGCGATGCATTTTTCAGCTTGGTGATGCATTACTCGGTAGGGTGGTGCTGGCTGCAGACACCACAGATTGCTCTGTTCGTACAGAGTGCACCCAGGTGTCCATAATGCTGACACTTGAAACAGTGAACTGGTTCTGTTGTGAAGGTCCTGACATCGTACCTGCCCCAAGAACCGAGGTTCAGCTGGGATGGCAGTGGTCCTACATGCTGAATGAGGACCTGTCGGGTTGGTGCGTTGCCTGCCGTCTTTGCCTTGAGACGTTGAGCTGACACCACACTGGGGTGAGCTGCTACTTCCTCGATGGGCATCATCAGCGGGTATCGCATCACTACACCTTTGGTGATCTTCTGCCGAGAGTCCAGTTCCTCCAGGGTGAATGAGCGATCTGTCTCCATGACTCTCTTCAAGGTGGTATACATTTCCTTGTTGAGAGGAGTCAATATTGGTTCTCCCATCAAGTTGAACCATATCTTGAATTTCAGGTTGTGTCGTGATTCCAGGTATGAAACAACGCCATAGTGGGTTCTGTGGTCCCCGTAAGACTTCACCTTGAATTTGCCAGGTTGGCTGAACTGGTTTGCCTGCTCCCTGGACGGACGGCGCTTCTTCTTGTTGTCCACAGTGTTTCATCCCTCTTGGTTTTCGAGGGGTGGGGTGTTTATTTCCTCCCCTGTTTCCATTGTCGCTGGCTCCATGGTTGGAACTGTCAGATCTGCTACAATGTGAGCAGGATCTTCCTCTTCCTCTCGCAACTTCTTCGCTAGAATTGCGCCCCACATTTCCAAATCCGAGTCCTCTGTCGTGTTCATGGAGCATCGTGGCCTCTTCTTTTCGGCAGAAGCCATGTGCCTATCTTGTGATAAGGTAGTGAAATCCGTGAACTGAGTGTGTGAACTGAGTCCGTTGCCTGAGTTGCTTGAATGGTGATATGTTGAGGACAAACAGTACATGTTGTATGTATAATGTTCGCCAAGACCGTAGTCCTGGCATGGGTCTCAATCTTGCGATGACCCGACTCTGGCTCCCGATGGAGAAAGGTTTCTACAATGATGCGATGTATGCTGCTCAAGCACTCTTCTGGTCAGTTCAACTGGTGCATCTCATAAGCGACACCATATGTACTCCTAACGATGGACACTATCGAGGAGGAGGATATGTCGTTATCACAGGTAACAGCTTGTCTGGTTCGTTGATCCCATGGTACACTAGTGTGTTCGCAGTCATCTCTGGGTCCACTTCGGGAGGGAATATCACTTCTAGTTGCCTGCGGAGTGTCTCAGTAACTTTGCACTCCAGAAGATAGTGTGTTAGGGGCCGTTGGACAACGTGCTGAAAAGTACTGGCACATCTCCTCCCAGCCTTTTCTACCATCATCTTGGCTGTGGGAAAGCCCAAACGAAGCCGATGGATGGGGGTACACTGCCTCTGGACCGCCTAAATTGGTGGGGTTCTCCCTGATCGCTGCTGTACCACTGTTAGAGGGGTATGCCTAAGCCTCCCCCCTAATTTCGGCCTTCCAGCCACCGTTTGGCCGTCTAGGGTGATTGGAAACGGTAACTCAACATGTGGTAGTCGTTTTCTGCCTTGGGTGCATCTCTCCGCCTCATTTTTCCCGGGTGCCAGCATGGCGGGGGCCAGTTCAAGTCGACTGTTTTTCCCCGACCCCCTAAGGCTGTATTTTGCTCGGATCGATGTGAGAGGTGAACATTGTCCTGGGTTGAGGGTGGGAGAAGGGGACTATTGCAGAGTGGGAAAAACATGTATACGGTCGGAGCGATGTCGTAGGGGAGGACAAGCCTGCGATTGCCCCCCGCTTACTTGAAATCGTGCAGTGGTCGTGAGTCGCCAGCCTTGGTTTTTGAAATTGTGGTAAAAGTCCACGTGCCTCTTCCCTTTAGGGTCGAAGAACCATCTGTGAAATACACTGCACTGGCCCCCTTGCCAATGCCATTTTGTCTCACATGATTTCTGAGGGTGTCTTACTGCAGAGCGCTTAGAATGGGGAGTGCATGATGCAAAATCCTGGATCTGGGCGCCGGGGGTGGGGAGGTACCCAGCAACAGGAAGGGCACAACCTTTTCGAGATATTGATAGGCAGCAGCTTTCGCCCCCCAGCACAAAACGAACGAAACCCCGGGGTAGTCCGTGAAGGTGGGGGTCTTTTGTCATGGTTGTCAATACCCTCCCTTAGTGGGGTACCTGCTGCCGTAAACGGGCCACTTTGCAGGCTTTAGTATATTACTCTGTCAGCCCCGGAAGGAACCCGGGCCTCGTCTGAGAATACTGTGTTGGGCCAGAGGGGGCCCCCAAGAAAAGTTCTTATGCCTATTTTGTAGACCTCCACCCTTTGCCTTCTCTGGGGAAGAGAGACAACCCGGTGCACTGTATCAATGACAGGTATAGCTTTTAATGTAAAGGGGTGACTTTGCTTGCCCCCTGCCGGTGCCTCTCATGGTCTCATGGCGTTGAGTCTAGTGGCACATACCGACTATCGGCCCCTTTTTTGAAAGGTCACCTTTTTATCAAAATAGATCCCAAATAAAGGGGGAGCCTGCCACTCAAATTTCACTCAAAAGCCTTTTTCAAGGTCGAGGGAGACGACGATACGGTTTTTTTTTACTATCAGCTCTGGTTAGTAGAGTGTTTATGCACCTTTTTGACCCCATCCCTTTTGTGAAGCCAAATTGTGACATGGGGGTCCAAAATTTCCATAGAGGCGGTTTAAAAACCCCTCCTCTCGCGTCTTTCTAAGCACTGGTCGCGAAATTGGTTCCCTACTGCCCCCGGGGGCCTTTGGGGTTTGGAAAGGTACGAGGTAGCTTTCTTTTCCCAAACTGCGGGGCCCGTGGCCTGGGGGCTAAAGCTCCCCCTTCACACACGGAAGGCCCGGGTTCAATTCCCCCCGGGTGGAAAACATTTCGACAAAGTTTCCTTACAAATGTTGCCTGTTCACCAGCCAAAAAGGGACCTGGGGGTTAGTCGATGGTGTGGTCGCATCCCGGGGGACAAATTAAGGACCCCAAAGGAAATAAGTTTTAACAGCCTCGATGACGACTGAATTTCTTGGGGTTTTCCTGGTGGGTAACCCTCCGGGGATTAAAAATCCGAAAGGAAACTTAAATTACTTATCTTATCCGGCCCTCCACGACTTGTTAATGGTCTAGTAGGCCCCCCTCCCTCCCAGCCCCCCGGGAATCATGGAATACGTCACACCATCGATGCCCCGGGGGAGTGTCCCCTGTTTCTTTAAGGACGTCGGAGTTCCAAGCCGTGAGGTTTATCAGTCCACTTTCCCATCACTGCAGCTTTATCGTTAGGGGGCGCTGTGGCAAAGACCGTTCTGTATATTCCCGGGTGTCCTTGGGAGCTGAGGGGGAGGCTCCCCTGGGAAATGAAAAGCTCCACTATTTTTTTCAGCTTCCTGGGGTGGTTCGGGGGTGCTGGTGGCCCCGGGTGCTCTTGCCATTTCTATGTTGAGCTTGCCCAATTCAGATAAAAGGGGGTTTTGGGTGCCCGAATGCGGGCACCCCCCAAACCATTTCTCATTTTTTCTCTGAGAGAGACTCTGCGGGAATGCTGCACAATAGCTCTCAGAGTATTTGTTCTTGGTAGGGTTAGCCGTATAGGTTTTTCCAAAAGAGTTTGATGCGTGGGTTTGCTCCGCACCTCGTCGTAGAGAACCCCCCAGTCCTTTTGTGAGTTGTCCTGTGACTTTGGGAATTTGGGACCTGCTGCCCTTTGTGAAACAGAATTACTCCTGTTCAGCCCCTATCAAAGTCTTCAATAGAGGTATGTGGACCACCATCAGAAGTAATCCTGGAACACCTTCCAGTTGCCCTCTTTTAAAGTCCCCTCTAGGAGGCGCAAAATGGGAGGCCCGTTGAGTTGAAGTGGGTCCTGAAAGTGGTACTACAAGGGAGGATGAGTTTCCCCTGTGGGACCCGTTGCAGTTTTTGACCCGAAGGAAGGGGAGGCAACCCCCAAAAAAGGTTGTGGGGTCTCCCTTTTTTTTTTGCAACTTTACCCCCTGGGAAAATTCGTGTAGGGGCATTGCATGTGTCCGCCACAGCATTGGTTGTTGAGTGGAGTGCGCATTTGGGGGATCCCCTTTGAAATCTCCCCCCACAATAAACTTCAGTGCGTGCTAGTGCGAGGAGTTCTGCAATGTGGGGTGTTTTTGGGTTCTTGTAGATGTTTGTGGTAATGGGCGCCCCCAGGGATGTGCACAAGGATGGCCCTGTACCTTTTTGACATCCTCCCCACATCCAACGGGTTGGCTATAACCTCGTGAGGGATTGTATTTGGGTACAAATACAGCTGTGGCCCCTAATGAAGCCCGGTCCATGTGCCAAAATACCCCGCAAAACGGGTAGTTTTGGGCACCCTATCCGGGGGGAGTAAGAGTTTTGTAGCAAGACGATGTCAACCGATCCCGAATTACTGCCCCCACAAGAGGTTGTTTCTCCTTAGGCCCTGAATGTTCCCTTGAGAACCTTGGGGTGGATTTGGTACCGAGGGTTTTTCCCTCCTGTTGTTTCCTGAGATGGGGACTGAGTCCCCGCCCCCTCTAGAACCTGCAAATTCTTTGGGATCCACTTCTCCTCCCCGGTCAGTAAGCACACTCTAGGAGCGTACTGACCATCTGCCGAATGTGCTCTGTTGTTCCATGGAGTTGATTGTGTTGCAAATAAGATCCGTGAACACCTTGATGAGTGCTACGAGATCCTCCCTGGTGAGAGCCTGCTTTGGGGTTGGGTTTGAAAAGTGGATATTATCTAAGGGACCCCTGAGGGTTGGATTTCTTTATTGTATGAACCGTGGTCTGTTGCTGTATACCAGATTGGGTAGCCGGGATCTGCTGGTGAGGTGCCATTTGAGTCTGCAAAGCACCTGTGCCGGGTAAGGAGTGCCTGCGTTGTTGTGCTATGGCTGGTGGGGGCTAGTTTAGTGCCGCCTGCTGATCGCATTGACCAGTTGTACCCTGTTGATGCCTCCTGTTCCTCTTGTTTCTGTTTCTTCGTTGAGGTAGGGGTGAAGGAGGTTCTTGACCTTGACTCCTGGTTGAGGCTTCGAGGGTTGGGAATTCCTGGGCATTGACTTGGGTTAGCTGCTGAGAGATCTGCGGTATTGCAGCATTCTCTGCACCCATCGTTTGCTGAGAGTGATGATCCGTCATAGCCTGTTGCCGAGTTTTTGGCATCTTCCAGACTCCTTGAATTCTGGCGAGCCTCTCGGGGCATCGAGGATTCCAGGCATGGTGTTTCTGCCCTGCAGTTTCGGGCCATTGGGGGAGTGGGGTGGGATGCATTTTTCAGCTTGGGATGCATTACTCGTAGGGTGGTGCTGGCTGCAGACACCACAGATTGCTCGTTCGTACAGAGTGCACCCAGGTGCCCAAAAAAAAAAAAAAAAAAAAGCTGACACTTGAAACAGTGACTGGTTCTGTTGTGAAGGTCCTGACATCGTACCTGCCCCAAGAACCGAGGTTCAGCTGGGATGGCAGTGGTCCTACATGCTGAATGAGGACCTGTCGGGTTGGTGCGTTGCCTGCCGTCCTTTGCCTTTAGACGTTGAGCTGACACCACAACGGGGTGACTGCTACTTCCTCGATGGGCATCATCAGCGGGTATCGCATCACTACACCTTTGGTGATCTTCTGCCGAGAGTCCAGTTCCTCCAGGGTGAATGAGCGATCTGCTCCTGACTCTCTTCAAGGTGGTATACATTTTCCCTTTTTGAGAGGAAATCAATATTGGTTCTCCCCTCAAGTTAACCATACTTGAATTTCAGGTTGTTCGTGATTTCCAGGTAAAGAAACAACGCCATAGTGGGTTCTGTGGTCCCCGTAAGACTTCACCTTGAATTTGCCAGGTTGGCTGAACTGGTTTGCCTGCTCCCTGGACGGACGGCGCTTCTTCTTGTTGTCCACAGTGTTTCATCCCTCTTGGTTTCGAGGGTGGGGGTTTATTTCCTCCCTGTTTTCCATTGTCGCTGGCTCCATGGTTGGAACTGGGCAGATCTGCTACAATGTGAGCAGGATCTTCCTCTTCCTCTCGCAACTTCTTCGCTAGAATTGCGCCCCACATTTCCAAATCCGAGTCCTCTGTCGTGTTCATGGAGCATCGTGGCCTCTTCTTTTCGGCAGAAGCCATGTGCCTATCTTGTGATAAGGTAGTGAAATCCGTGAACTGAGTGTGTGAACTGAGTCCGTTGCCTGAGTTGCTTGAATGGTGATATGTTGAGGACAAACAGTACATGTTGTATGTATAATGTTCGCCAAGACCGTAGTCCTGGCATGGGTCTCAATCTTGCGATGACCCGACTCTGGCTCCCGATGGAGAAAGGTTTCTACAATGATGCGATGTATGCTGCTCAAGCACTCTTCTGGTCAGTTCAACTGGTGCATCTCATAAGCGACACCATATGTACTCCTAACGATGGACACTATCGAGGAGGAGGATATGTCGTTATCACAGGTAACAGCTTGTCTGGTTCGTTGATCCCATGGTACACTAGTGTGTTCGCAGTCATCTCTGGGTCCACTTCGGGAGGGAATATCACTTCTAGTTGCCTGCGGAGTGTCTCAGTAACTTTGCACTCCAGAAGATAGTGTGTTAGGGGCCGTTGGACAACGTGCTGACAGTACTGGCACATCTCCTCCTCAGCCTTGTCTACCATCATCTTGGCTGTGGGAAAGCCCAAACGAAGCCGATGGATGGCGGTACACTGCGCTCTGGACCAGCTTCTATAATATGGATGGGGTTCTCCCTGAGTCGCTGCTCGGTACCACTGTTGAGAGGGGGTATCGCCCAAGACCTCCCCCCAAAAGTTTCTGGCTTTTTCCAGCCACCTTTTTGGCCCTGTCGTAGGCTGATTGGGACGGAAATTAACATGGGGATAGTCTTTCTGCCGGCGTCAAATCGCCGCCCATTTTTCCCGATGCCACTGGCTGGGGATCCATTCAATGCCCCGATCTGTTACCTAAACTTTTTTAAGGCTGTCATTATCTCAGGACGATGTATGGGGTGAACTTTGCCCCTGGGTTGAGGGGGGAGAAGGCACTGATTGCAGAGGGGGAAATCAAACATGTTGACAGGTGGGGTCATGTCGTGGGGCATGTGACAATGTGCTGAATCGCCCCCACAGTTTTGAAGGATCGTGCGGGGTCAGGAGTCGCCAGCCTTGGTTTTGGACAATTGGGGTTCAGTCCCGCGCTTCCTTCCTGTCAGGTCGACAGAACCATCTTAAATACACGCACATGGCCTCCCCTGCCAATGCCATGTTTTCCACATGATTGCGAGGGGTCTTGACTGCAGGGTTTAAGATTTGGGTAGCGCATGAGCAAAATCAGCGGGATCGGGGCGCCAGGGAGTGGGGATGGTACCCAGCAACGGAAAGGGTCAAAACCCTTTCTCGGGGAGTAGTTGAAGGGCAGCAGTTTCGCCCGCAGCAAAAACAAACGAACCCCGGGGATATCCGGAAGAGTGGGGATCTTGTGTCATGGTTTAAATACCTCTCCTTAGGGGTACCTCTGCCGGGCGAATCGTGCCCCTTTGCGGCTTTTTTTATTCTCTGTACCAAGAAGGAACCCCGGCCTCAGCTGAGACATACTTGTTGGTCCAGATGGGGGGCCCCAAACATAGTTCTTATCCCCTGATTTTTTAAAACCTCCCCCTTTGCCTGCTCTCGGGAAGAGTGACTAAGCCGGTGCACTGTAGTCAATGAGCGAGCGTATATTGTCATAGTACAAAACGAAGTGCATCTTTGCTTTCCCCTGCACTTTCCCCTCATGCTCTCATGGGGGTTGAGTTGAGTAGAGCAATGACCTGACATACTCGGCCTGTTTGAAAGGTCACTTTTTCAAGAGAATCCCAAATAAGGTAGGACCGTCCACTCAATTGCTAGCTCAAATGCCTTTTTAAAAGGGCGAGGGAGACGACGTACTAGGTTTTTTGTTACTATCAGCAATCTGGCTTAGTAGAGTGTTTATGCACTCTGCTGTACCCACTCCTTTGGTGAAGCCAAATATGTGACGATGAGAGGGTCCAAGTTTCCATAGGAGGCGGTTTAACACCATCCTCTCAGCAGTCTTGGCTAAGCAGCTGGTCAGCGATATTGGTCTCATACTGCCTGGGTC
Organism: Cherax quadricarinatus; assembly: GCF_026875155.1. Lineage (NCBI taxonomy): Eukaryota > Metazoa > Arthropoda > Malacostraca > Decapoda > Parastacidae > Cherax > Cherax quadricarinatus. The sequence continues at coordinate 13,284 of NW_026508125.1, forward strand.
CTTGGGCTTTGGAATTGGTACGATGGTAGCTTTCTTCCAAGCTGCTGGGCCCGGTGGCCTGGTGGCTAAAGCTCCCGCTTCACACACGGAAGGCCCGGGTTCAATTCCCGGCGGGTGGAAACATTTCGACACGTTTCCTTACACCTGTTGTCCTGTTCACCTAGCAGCAAATAGGTACCTGGGTGTTAGTCGACTGGTGTGGGTCGCATCCTGGGGGACAAGATTAAGGACCCCAATGGAAATAAGTTAGACAGTCCTCGATGACGCACTGACTTTCTTGGGTTATCCTGGGTGGCTAACCCTCCGGGGATTAAAAATCCGAACGGAATCTTAATTATCTTATCTTATCCTGGCCCTCCACGACTTGTTAATGACGTCTAGTATGGCCTCCCATCCACTCTGCCCAGCCCGTGCAATCATGGAATACGTCACACCATCGATGCCCGGGGCAGTGTCACCTCTGTTCTTAATGGCACGTCGGAGTTCCAAGTCCGTGAGGTCTTCATCAGTCACATCTTCCGACTCACATGCAGCTTGTATCGTTAGCTGGCGCTGTGGCAGAAGATCCGTCTGTATATTCCGGATGTCCTGTGGGAGCTGAGTGGAGGCTCCCCTGGAAGTGAAAAGCTCCACTAGTTTCTCAGCTTCCTGGGATGGGTTCGGGTGTGCTGGTGGCCTCGGCTTGCTCTTGCCAGTTGCTATGTTGAGCTTGCCCCATATCTCAGATAAGGTGGTGTGATGCCCGAATGCTGAGCACCACTCCAGCCATTTCTCAGTTTTTACTCTGAGAGAGACTCTGCGGGAATGCTGCACAATAGCTCTCAGAGTATTCCTGTTCTCTGCCGTAGGGTTACGCCTGTATAGCTTCCTAAAAGAGTTGATGCAGTGGTTCTGCTCCCGCACCTCGTCGTAGTAGAACCACCAGTCTCTTTTGTGAGTGTGTCCTGTGTACTTTGGAATTGCGCACTCTGCTGCCTTAGTGAGAACAGTAATTAGCTCCTGTTCAGCCGTATCACAGTCTTCAGATAGAGAGTATGTGGACCACCAGTCATGAAGATAATCCTGGAACACCTTCCAGTTGGCCCCTTTACGTCCCATCTAGGGGGCAGCAAAACTGTGGGGGGCCCGTTTAAGTTGAAGGGGTGTCATGCAAATGGTCACTGAAAGTAGGATAGTTTTTCCCCTTGGGCAATGTTGCGAGTTGTC
>NW_026508127.1:0-14140 GCF_026875155.1 Cherax quadricarinatus
GTTCAACAACTAACTGCCCCGGTGTTATACATCACCTAGGAAAGAATGACTGGCTTAGCATTGATGCATGTTCATTAGAGCATCAATGTTAATGATGTGGGTAGTTTCAGTTCTCTTAACACACACACATACATACATCTGTGTACAAAGGTGAGGTGTTATCTCGGCCTTATAAGCCTTCAGCTATTCTATATTTTTATAGTTCCTTGAAAATGTGAGAAATCACGAAAGTGATTGGAAGTTCACTGTTTTTTTTTTTTCACAGTGGTTGCTCTGCATACCGTGATATCACGTCTTTGCTGTGATCTTATTGTAAACATCTGTGTATTACTTACGTAACACTGTACAGTAGCAACATGCTTCAGGTACACTGTAACACTGTACAGTAGCAACATGCTTCAGGTACACTAACACTGTACAGTAGCAACATGCTTCAGGTACACTGTAACACTGTACAGTAGCAACATGCTTCAGGTACACTGTAACATGTACAGTAGCAACAGCTTCAGGTACACTGTAACACTGTACAATAGCAACATGCTTCAGGTACACTGTACAGTAGCAACATGCTTCAGGTACACTGTAACACTGTACAGTAGCAACATTCTTCAGGTACACTGTACAGTAGCAGCATGCTTCAGGTACACTGTAACACTGTACAGTAGCAACATGCTTCAGGTACACTGTAACACTGTACAGTAGCAGCATGCTTCAGGTACACTGTAACACTGTACAGTAGCAACATGCTTCAGGTACACTGTACAGTAGCAACATGCTTCAGGTACACTGTAACACTGTACAGTAGCAACATGCTTCAGGTACACTGTAACACTGTACAATAGCAACATGCTTCAGGTACACTGTACAGTAGCAAAATGCTTCAGGTACACTGTAACACTGTACAGTAGCAACATGCTTCAGGTACACTGTAACACTGTACAGTAGCAACATGCTTCAGGTACACTGTAACACTGTACAGTAGCAACATGCTTCAGGTACACTGTAACACTGTACAGTAGCAACATGCTTCAGGTACACTGTACAGTAGCAACATGCTTCAGGTACACTGTAACACTGTACAGTAGCAACATGCTTCAGGTACACTGTAACACTGTACAGTAGCAACATGCTTCAGGTACACTGTACAATAGCAACATGCTTCAGGTACACTGTACAGTAGCAACATGCTTCAGGTACACTGTAACACTGTACAGTAGCAACATGCTTCAGGTACACTGTACAATAGCAACATGCTTCAGGTACACTGTAACACTGTACAGTAGCAACATGCTTCAGGTACACTGTACAATAGCAACATGCTTCAGGTACACTGTAACACTGTACAGTAGCAACATGCTTCAGGTACACTGTACAGTAGCAACATGCTTCAGGTACACTGTAACACTGTACAATAGCAACATGCTTCAGGTACACTGTAACACTGTACAGTAGCAACATGCTTCAGGTACACTGTAACACTGTACAGTAGCAACATGCTTCAGGTACACTGTACAATAGCAACATGCTTCAGGTACAATGTACAGTAGCAACATGCTTCAGGTACACTGTAACACTGTACAGTAGCAACATGCTTCAGGTACACTGTAACACTGTACAGTAGCAACATGCTTCAGGTACACTGTAACACTGTACAGTAGCAACATGCTTCAGGTACACTGTAACACTGTACAGTAGCAACATGCTTCAGGTACACTGTAACACTGTACAGTAGCAACATGCTTCAGGTACACTGTAACACTGTACAGTAGCAATATGCTTCAGGTACACTGTAACACTGTACAGTAGCAGCATGCTTCAGGTACACTGTAACACTGTACAGTAGCAACATGCTTCAGGTACACTGTAACACTGTACAGTAGGAACATGCTTCAGGTACACTGTAACACTGTACAGTAGCAATATGCTTCAGGTACACTGTAACACTGTACAGTAGCAGCATGCTTCAGGTACACTGTAACACTGTACAGTAGCAACATGCTTCAGGTACACTGTAACACTGTACAGTAGCAACATGCTTCAGGTACACTGTAACACTGTACAGTAGCAACATGCTTCAGGTACACTGTAACACTGTACAGTAGCAATATGCTTCAGGAAAGCCCTGCAATAGTTATACTTAGAGGCACAAGTATGTAAATGTATCTAGTTTAAAGGTGGAATCTTTCCGCAAGTTGTAGTAGTAGGTGTTTTAGTAGTTATGTCAGTGGCGCAATACTTGTGTAGTGTATGTGCCAATGCCATTATATAAAGTATCCCGCTGTATATCACGCTAGTGCCACTTGACTCTCCTTTTGATCCGCGCATGCTAGGCCACAGGTCTCAGTTAGAATCTACATGGAGCAAAGGGCAGGCGTACCAGCACTGAGCTCCGTCTTTGTGCATCAGTATACTAATATAACAGCCTCCTCTATTGGTATCATTGCTACCTCACTCTTCTCTAAGAATCCCACCAGTTATAGATATTGTCGTTAGTTGTTGCTGTCTTCGTTATAATTGTTATTGTTGTCGTTAGTTGTTACTGTCGTTATAGTTGTTGGTTGGCTAAGTATCCCTATTGGGAAAACTCTGGTTGTCCAAAAAAAAAAAAATAATAATAATGTTCGTTCGTAACACCAAGCGGCTTCATCTGATCAACGTCAAAATTCCAACGCTGGTGTACAGTAACTAGGCCCACATTCTAGGAACACTTGGCATGTGCATTATTATTATAATCAAAAAGAAGCGCTAAGCCACAAGGACTATACAGCGCTGCAGGGCAGGAAGGAAGCGAGGGCATCAGGTGGCAAAAGGGAGATGGATGAGCAACAGGTTACGGATAACAGCGGGGCAGTGGATGGTGAAAGGGTAAAGGGCAGCAAGAGACTGAACCAGAAAGGGCTGAGGGGAGTGCGAAAAGTATCATCAGAGTTTGTGGAGTAAATCAGTCGTTGTCAAGAAGTCAATGAGAGAGTCAGATTAAAGGAGGGTCCATCAGCAAGAAGGGAAGGTAAAGAGAGAGTAGGAGAACGAAGACGACGTTGGAGGTAAATCTGCGTGCTCGTTGATAGAGAGGGCAGTCTAACAGAATGTGGCTAATCGATACTGGAACTTGACACTGCTCACAGAGAGGAACAGGGTGCCTCTCATGAGATACCCATGAGTAAGACGAGTGTGGCCAATGCGAAGGCGGGAGAGAGTGGTCTCCCAACCTCGGCACTGATGACAAGAAGACGGCCAGTAACCTATGTCCGTTTAATAGAATGAAGTTTGTTACCGAGCAGAGTTGACCAACGTTGTTGCCAACGGGTGCGAAGGTGGGAAACTATTGCAGCAAAATAGTCCAGAATGGAACACCTCGATAGGAAATTGGTAGGTCATATACTCTGGAACCGCGGAAGCAGTGTCCTGCCTTTTTTCATTGCCCTGTACGTCGACATGACCAGGGCCCCCAACAAAAAACAAAATTTTAAATTTTGGTAGAGATACGGCTTTAGCCAAATTTGGATAGGGAAACCCTAGGGATGGGGATTTAAAAAATTTTTGGGTAAGCCTGTAAAACACTAAGGGATTTTTAGACTACTACAAATGATGACACAGGCATAGATCGAAAAAAATAAGTCCCGGGCAAGAATGGCAACATTTTTTCAGAAATAAAAAGAAACTGAAGTTTGTAAATGCCCCTTACACCTGCCCGGGAAACATTTGCTGCGAATCCGACGCCGCTAAAGACTTAGAGCCATCTGTGAACAAAAGCGGGGGGCATGAAAGGAGATTGGAATGACCCAAAAAAAGGGCGGGAAGCCACCGTGGGGCAGTTGAGTTTTCGAAAAGGGGAGTGAGAAAGAACAGCCCCCAACAGTTTAAAACCTTCCCAGGGGGGGTAGGGAAAATAGATGCAAAGAACATAAAAAAGGTAAAATGAAGGGAAGACAAGGGGAAAAAAGTGGGCGAAGAAAAAAGGGGACGGCAAAAAAGGGGCGGCAAAACGAATAAAGAATGTCTACTAATATGGGTGACCAATTTATAAAGGAAGGTTTGTGTAGATCTTTAGAGCGTACATAGTAAACGAAGGAAATTTGGGCACCCACGGCGTTTCCAGACAAGAGGAACTTTTTGCTTCTATAGAGGCTCTCAACAGGGGAAAGGGGAAAACCCCAAAGGCCCCAAACGAAACCCTTGGTAGGGTTTAAAATTTAAAAGGCTAAGAGAGTACAGGGGGGCCCCGGGAATAAATCGGCACCATAATCGATTTTCCCGATAAAACGGGGGCCCTAAATTTAAAAGGCAACAGAGTTTCGACGATCAGCTCCCCAGAAAATGGCAAGGGTTTTAAGAAGGTTTAGCCGGCTGTGACAATTTTGCCTAAGAAGGTAATTTTGGGGTTTTTCCATTTTTAACCGAGGGTAAAAGAGAAGGCAAAACCCCCTGACTGTATCACTTTGGGAAATCCCGGGACCCAAAAGAGTTTACAAAGGATGATGGGAGATAACAAGCGCTAGTGAAAGTAATTTTGGGAGTTTTTGGTATTTAAAAATTTTAAACCCATGGTGGGGGCCCAAGTGGAAACACGGTCAAAACCCGAAATCCCTGGAGAAAAATTTAAAAAAGGGTTGACAGTCAGCGCCTCCCACAACAATAGCAAAGTCATCAACATAATGTTTCCCAAAATTTTGGGTGGAAAAACAGGGGCCCAAAATCATTTTTTAAAAGGGAAAAAAAAGTGTTGGGGTTTAAGAACACATCCCTGAGGGACCCCTTCATTTGGGAAACCGAAGCCCCCGGGGAAAGAACATTAGGGATTTCGAACACGGAAAGTCTGTCATTTTAAAAATTTCTTAAGGAAGGAGGGAAATTTTGCCTCAAAGGCCAAAGGGAATGGGCCTGGGCCAAAATTTTAAACCTCCAAGTTTTGTCATATGCCTTCTAAAGGTCAAAAAAAAAGAATAACGATTGATTATTCGCAAAGGAAATTACGAACAACTTCCAACGTATTTAAGGGGGCCCTATGTAAACACCCTTACGAAACCATATTAACTATGGGGAGAAAACTGTTGTGAGTTTTCTAAATCCCAAACCATTAAACGTCGATTTACAGGCGTCCATCACTTTTGCAAACGGCATTTTAAAGAGCGAGGGGCAAGTGGGAGGCATCATTTTCCTGTATCCCCGGGTTTGGGGAAAAGGGAGAACAAGGAAAGTTTTTCCCACGCGGGGGAAAGAACTCCTTGTTCCCAAAAAAATTAAAGGAGGTGTAAAGGAACAAAAAGGGGCTAAACCGATGAAAAATTTTGTAACTTTCGAAAAATAATGTCATCGGGCCCCAGCTCCCGTTTAACGGCAAGGGGAACCCTTCCTCCATTCTTAAGTGTAAAAGGCACTTTAAATACTGTTCTTCTCCGAGAGAAGAAAAGCCCAAAGGGGTTACAAACTCTCTGGAAAGACTTGGGGAAAGAAACGGGGGGCATAAAAGGAGCCCCCCGGGAAAAAACACCATGTGGCCAAGTTCAATGGAAAAACGTCGAGAGGGTTTTCCCTAAATCAACACCAGTGACCCGAGAAAAAAGAGCCGGTCAGGAGAGTTTTTTCCCCTTTTAAATTTTCCTAAACTTTTTTCCAGATTTACCTTAGAAGAAGCAAGGTTAGGGTAAAACCCATAGTCTCCCCAAACAATTTCTTTTAGCTTAAAGGGATGACACGGCGAGCGATCGCACGTTTCTGCTTAAAATCAACAATTCTCTTCTTCGGGTTTTTATTGTACCGGTACCTCCCCCATGCGCACGTTTCAAACTTACTGCACGAGCACAAAAAAGGGAAACCCCCAAGGCACGCACTTTTTTGAAAGCCTGCCTGATTTTGGGGAATAAAATTTAAAGCTGCGGTATAAACTGATGTCGGGGAAAATTTTGGGACCCTCACCATGGGGGTGAAAAAAAGGGAAACCCCCACTAAAAGCAGTAGGTTTGATTAAAGATCCAAATTTGCCCACCCAAATTCCCCAGCGAGGGCTGGGGGAAAAGGTTTTTGAATAGGAAGGAGAAGTAAGAATGATCGGAAAATATCGCTTTCTTTAAGCGGGTTAGAACAGACCAGGTGAAGTCTAGTGCAGTGGAGGGAAAGCAACGTAATCGATGCAAAAAAGAGTATGAGTAAGAGGGTCAAAATGGGGGGAGTACCCGTATTTAAAAAATGGAGGGGGTGAGAAGGGAAAAAAAGGCCCCCAACTGAAAAGCCCCGTGATTTAAAAATTAGAACCCCCCCCCGAGGGAAAAGGTGGGGGAAATTTAAAAACAACCAATTTTCAGAAGGGGGGTGGTTTTAAGGAAAAAAGAAAGGCAAAGTCTGGGATAGAAAATGCTCGGAAAAAAGGGGAGAGATATAAAGAACAAAAATTTTAAACCACTTATTCAATGGGTACGGGGGTGCAGGAAAACAGCGAGGTTTTTGGACAAATAGTTTTACGTACGGAATACATTGCGAAAAAGAAGGGGAAATTTCCCTTAAAGGGCCATCTGAAAAAAGGATTCCGAAGAATAAAAAATAAATTATAAACCTTAGATATTTTGGGAAAAAAGCCGATGTAATTTTTGGGTTTTTGTAAGCCAAGCACCAAAAGGGGAAAAACCGGAAAGCAACATCTGAAGCTCAAAACCCCCATTACCCCCCGAGGCCCCCCGGGAAAATTTCCCCTGTAAAAAAGGCCCGATTGGCGATGAAGAAAAAAAACAGGAATTCTGTAGGTAAAAAGGGACCTACGGGCTAGAGGGGTTAAAAAATCAACGTGTGGGGCATTGGGAAGATTTTTCAAGTACGAAGGAACACGTTTGGGAAGGGAAAGGGTTGTGAAATGGGGGAAGGGAAGAGAAGGAAAAAGGAAAGGGAAACATGTCCATTTAAGGTTTTTTTCTCTGCCCAAAAATTCGAAATGGCTTCAAGTGTTTTTGAATTTTAAAGATGTATGGGAAACCCAAAAAGTGAGATAGAGAGGAGGGTTTTAGTAAAGATTGGGGGCAGTAAAAGGACGTAAAAAAAGTAGAGGGGGGGGGAAAAATGTTAAAGGGGCGGGATAAGTTTTTGGGGGGGGGCAGAAAGGAAGAAACCTGGGGGGGTACAAAAGGGGGGAAAAATTGGAGGGGAAAGGGGTTGGAAAGGGATATTTTCGAGGGGGAGGGTGAAATCTCCACACTTTAAAAAAGCCAGAGAGAGGGGGAAAAACTAAGGGACAGAGACTGGGAAAAAAAACGTGTGAGGTGGAAAAAGGGAAAGGGAAAGGGGGGAAAAAAAGATTTGAGCAATGGGATTTTTTGACTTTTATAGAGGGGGGCATTGGAATTAGGGGGTTCCCTAAAGAGGGCTTTTCATAAAGGGGGTTTTGAGGAAAGGGCGCGAAGATGCGAGAACCCGAAATTAGTTTTAGTCCGGGGCGTCAGAGGCCAAGGACAGCAAAAGGGGTTAGATGCCGTAATGGCAAAGGGAGGGGTAACAACAAAGGAAGGGTTCAGAAGATGGGGGCCCCAAAAAGTGGGGGATGGGTTTTGGGAAAAACAGAATAAGAAAAAACCGGGGGAAATCTCCCTTGGAGGCGGGGATGAGTAAATGCCCTAGCATTAAAGGGGGACCTTCCTTGGGTCTTTTAAACAAACCCCGGAAATTTTAAATTCATTTAAGTAGACCCCGGGAAAGGCGGAAATACGAAGGGGGACTTAAATTTCAATTTAAGGCAAGATGGGGGTTGACTGGGAAGATGTTTAAAAATGGGTTTTCCCCACCACAACCCGGGGATTCGGCCATAATCTGCAATATTTCGCTGGGGGACCCAAAAACCCCGCAATTTTTCCAAATTTTTGCTTTTTAAAGGGATCACCTTTTTGAACTTTTTAAACCCATGTCCCCCCGCAATACAGAGGGCGGGGGTTCCGGGTGTCCCAAAAAAAAACGAGCCACATTGCAAGGGAAACGTTTCCCCCCCCGGGGAGGAAAAAAAAATAAGGGTTTTTTTCTTTGAGGATTGGGAAAATCCTTGGGGTTTTCCCGCTGTTTAAAAATGTCAATTTCCCCCATGAAATGGAAATTCTGTTTTTTCTATGGTATTGGGGGGAAAAGACATACCCCTACAAAATTGGGGAAAGAAGTTTTTCAATTGGAAAGGATTTGTACGATATTCAAAGGAAGAAAGATTTATGAGCTTTTGGGGAGCAATTTTTGGACAGTAAAAAAAGCGCGTAAACCCCCTTGGAGCGTGAAATGAAAATATCTCTGCCAACATTACTCAGGACGCTTGGCAAAACTATGGGCCCCGAAAAAGGGAGGGAGAAAAAATTTGGGCTTAAATTAAAAAAATTTTGTCCATTTTGGGGTCCCCAAATTTAGCCCGGGAGGGAGTGCTTGACTGTCGGGCGTTTTTGAGTAAATTTGGGGGGGGAACCCCGGGGGCATCCAGGAGATTTACGTTGGCGTTTAGGAAATAGGCCGGGGTTTGTCCGGGATGAAAAGGGTTTTTTTGATTCGAAAATTCCGTACCAGGGGAGAAAGCCGGAAAACATAGTCAAAGGAAGCGGAAATTTTAACAAATCGAAAAGTCAGTCGAAAACCCCGTTAACCCCAACGGGTTTAGGAAACACACCACCAAAAGGGACCGGGGGATCAGGAGGTCCGAAGATGGTCTAAAAAAACAAGGCAAAGGGGCCCCGAAGGGGGGGCGGGAAACAAAAAGGGGCCCGTGGGGGATTGGTTTCCCTGGAAATAAGGGGTGCCATTTATTTTTCTCCCCTTTTCTTTTTGTTTTTAAAAAAAAAAAAGAAAGAAGAAAAGAAAATAAAAACCAAAAAAAAAAAAAATAAAAAAAGGGGGGAGCGGGAAGGAATAGTTTTCCCCGAAATGAAAGGGGGGAAATCTCCCCCCCGCGCCCAAGAGGACTCGAAAAACCCCTAGGCCCCAGATGCCCATGGGAAACCCCCTGCCATAAACCCAAAACCTTTATGCCATAAACCCGCAAAACCGGTAAAAAAAAAAAAAACCCCACCTCCGAGCTACCTCGGGGGACAAAAGAGAGGGCGGCCGGAAAAACCCCACAAACATAACCCCCTTTCCCGCCACCACCCCCCCCGGAATTTCCCAAAGGTTTCTTCCAGAGATAACCCCCCCATCGCCCCAAAAAACACCCAAAAAACCCACACCGGGATACCGGAGAGGGAAACGGGGCAAACCCAAAGGGAATCCAGATTCCACGGGAAAAATACCCCCCCCGCCAAAAAACCCCAAAGAAAGGGGGTCGACCCGGGGTCCTTTCCCCCCAAACCCAGGAACTACGCCCTGTGGGGGAAAAACCCCGAAGGCTAAAAAGAGGGAAAGGGGAAAAGGGGGGTGAGGGGGAGGAGGAGGAATGGAAAAAAAGGGGGGGATGGGAGGGTGGGAAAAAGGGGAGGGGGAATGGGGGGAAATTAAAGGGTTTTGTTCTGGGGGAAAAAAACCCACAGGGGAAAATTTCCCCAGACCCAAAAGCCTCTTCCCCCACGCCCAAAAGCCCCCCCTTGAAAGGTTGCATTTGCAAAGGGGCCTTCCCCAAATTTTTTTTTACAGACCATTCCCCCAAAATTTGGTTTTTCCCCCAAGGTAGTTTTTAAAAGAAAAACCCCCCCATTTAAACGTTTCAAAATTTTAACCCCGGTTGGGAGCCTCCTTTAAAAAATTAATTTTTTTTTGATGCAGTGTTTAATATTTTGGGCCCCTTAATTTCGAAATGGGAAAACCAAAATTTGCATTTAAAAAACCGGGTTATTTCCTGCAAGGGAAAGCCCCTTTATGCTGGGCATTAACTCTCCATCCAAACTAGACCTTTTCCCCCTTTTTCCTTTTATTAAATCTGAGTTCCGCTTTTTTTTGCAGGCCGCTAAAATGAACCCGGGGGGTTTAACTTTTAAAAAAAGCCCCTTTTTAATGGGTGATGCCGTTTGAAATGGAAAGAAATATTTCTTTAGTAAGTCCCTTTAGTTTTCAAAATTTGTTAGGTTCTGTGAAACTGGAGGGTACTAATGGTCGGCTTTAATTTTCATTGCTGGTGTACTTTCCTCAAAGAAAGCTTTGCCTCGATGTTTGGCTGTGTAAACTCCTGATATAAACCCAGATGTACTCCTTTTAAACCCCTTTTTGGGGCCTAGTTCCTGGGCCCTTTTTCTGTATCCATATACTTTTGCGCTACCGTCCACAGTATAGAGGGTGCACAATAAACTAGCCACTTCGGTGGGAAAATCTAATGAAAGTGTATGGCAGGAGAGATCAACACCAAAACACAAGCAGTTTATGATTTCAGAAATACTTGTCAAACAAATCCAAGTGAAGCAGAAAAGTAGCATTTACGTAGCTGCACCTGAAGTGAAGCATCTAACCTCACCCCAAATTTAATGATTTATATTATTTTGTATTAGGTCTAGTGAAACATCTTAATATATGTCCAAGCTAATGCGTGTGTGTCCTTATATCCTTGTTAGTAATAATCACTAATAACGTATAGGAGAGAGTTAACAAAATTAAATGATACACATATCATTCAATAAGAGTAACTATAATTTTTTTCACGTTATATTTGTTGATTACGGCGATTACATGATGGTCATTAAGGGAAGGAGTTGAGTGAAAATTTGCAACCTGGGTAATAAGAGTCAGATTTTTTTTATTTTTAAAAATTCAGAAGGGCATGACGAGCGATTCAAGGAGTTCAAAGAAGACTGCCTAAAAAAAAATCATTAGGCAACACTTATGACACGTTTGCAGTAAAGTGTAGTTACGGAAAGTGTTTCAGGCGAATGTACAAGATCAAGTGAAGCCCAGGTGATGTTAGTGCAAAGGCAAAAGTAGGAAATTACTTTGTGTTTTTAGGGAAAAAAAACTTCAGAATTTTTGGGAGGATAATACTTTTGCTTCACGTGATCCTATACTCACCTAAAATACTTTTGTTCACAGTTATGCGTAAAAGTGTCATAATGTCGCCATAAGGGTTTTTTTTTATATATTTTTTTTATGCAGTCTTCGTGGAACTTGTAAGATACGCCTCATATCCTGAACGTTCAGTAAAAAGTCAAACGATGATATCTCATCCCCCACCTTAAGGCTGAATATGTTACCACCGGTCAAGAAACACCTTTATTCTTAAAATAAGCATTAAAATGAACTTTTGGTGTGTGTGTGTGTTACCATATTGTCGTAGGCACAGTCGATTAGACACTAGGCCTGTGTGTGTGTGTGTGTGTACTCACCTATTTGTGGTTGCAGGGGTCGAGTCTTAGCTCCTGGCCGTGTGTGTGTGTGTGTGTGTGTTACTCATCTATTGTACTCACCTAGTTGAGGTTGCGGGGGTCGAATCCGAGCTCCTGGCCCCGCCTCTTCACTGATCGCTACTAGGTCACTCTCCCTGAACCGTGAGCTTTATCATACCTCTGCTTAAAGCTATGTATGGATTCCTGCCTCCACTACATCGCTTCCCAAACTATTCCACTTACTGACTACTCTGTGGCTGAAGAAATACTTCCTAACATCCCTGTGATTCATCTGTGTCTTCAACTTCCAACTGTGTCCCCTTGTTACTGTGTCCAATCTCTGGAACATCCTGTCTTTGTCCACCTTGTCAATTCCTCTCATTATTTTATATGTCGTTATCATCTCCCCCCTGGCAGTCTTCAAGCTGGCACTGGACAAGCACCCAAAGTCAGTTCCGGATCAGCCGGGCTGTGGCTCGTACGTTGGTTTGCGTGCAGCCAGCAGCAACAGCCTGGTTGATCAGGCTCTGATCCACCAGGAGGCCTGGTCACAGACCGGGCCGCGGGGGCGTTGACCCCGGAACTCTCTCCAGTAAACTCCAGGTATCTCTCCTGTCCTCCAGTGTCATCAAATGGGTTTTCCTTAACCTCTCCTCGTAGGACATACCCCTTAGCTCTGGGACTAGTCTTATTGTTGTATGTGTGTGTGTATACATGTGTGAATGTGTGTGTGTAAATATATTGTATGTACGCGTGCGTGCGTGTGTGTGTATGTATGTGTATGTACGCGTGCGTGCGGTGTGGTGTGTGTGTGTTGTGTGTGTGTGTGTGTGTGTGTGTGTGTGTGTGTACGCCTGCGTGTTGTGTGTGTGTGTGGTGTGTGTGTGTGGTGTGTGTGTGTACTCACCTAGTTGTGTTGCAGGGGTCGAGTCATAGCTCCTGGCCCCGCCTCTTCACTGGCCTCTACTGGGTCACTCTCCGTGCACCATGAGCTTTATCATACCTCTCCTTAAAGCTATGAATGGATGCTGCCTCCACTGCATAGCTTCCCAAACTACTCCACTTCCTGACTACTTTGTGACCGAAGAAATACTTCCTAACATCCCTGTGATTCATCTGTATCTTCAATTACCAACTGTGTCCCACTCTGGAACATTCCTGTCTCTGTCCACCTTGTCAATTCCTCTTAGTATTTTGTATGTCGTTATCATGTCTCCCCTACTCTCTCCTGTCCTCCAGTGTCGTCAGGTCGATTTCCCTTAACCTCTTCTCGTAGGACATCCCCTTAGCTCTTGGACTTCTACTGTTGCAAACATTTGCACTTTCCCCTAGTTTTTCTTTATGTGCTTGGCTAGATGTGGGTTCCACACGGGTGCCGCATACTCCAATATGGGCCTAACATACACGGTGTACAAGGTCATGAACGATTCCTTATTAAGATGGCGGAATGCTGTTCATAGGTTTGCTAGGCACCCATATGCTGCAGCAGTTATTGGTTGATGTACACCTCAGGAGATGTGCCTGGTGTTATACTCACCCCAAGATCTATTTCCTTAAATCAGGTTTGAGTCTGTCCCCCTAGACTGTACTCCATCTGCAGTCTTCTTTGCCCTTCCCCAATCTTCATGACTTTGCACTTGGTGGGGTTGAACTCCTGGAGCCAATTGCTGGACCAGGCCTGCAGCCTGTCCAGATCCCTTTGTAGTTCTTTCTGGTCCTCGTCCGATCGAATTCTTCTCATCAACTTCACATCAACTGCAAACAGGGACACTTCAGAGTCTATCCCTTCCGTCATGTCGTTCACAAATACCAGATACAGCACCGGTCTTAGGATTGACCCCTGTGGAACCCCACTCGTCACAGGTGCCCAATCTGACACCTTGCCGCGTACCATGACTCAGTGCTGTCTCCCTGACAGGTATTCCCTGATCCATTGTAGTGCCTTCCCTGTTATCCCTGCCTGGTCCTCCAGTTTTTCCACTAGTCTCTTGTGTGGAACTGTGTCAAACGCCTTCTTACAGTCCAAGAAAATGCAATCTACCCACCCCTCTCTCTCTCTTGTCTTACTGCTGCCACCCTGTCACAGAACTCCAGTAGGTGTGTGACACAGGATTTCCCGTCCCGGAAACCGTGTTGGCTGTTAAGCTCATTTCTGTCTTTGCATTCCACCACTCTTCTCCTGATAATCTTCTCCATGACTTTGCATACTATACACGTCAGTGACACTGGTCTATAGTGTGTGTGTTGTGTGTGTGTGTGTGTGTGTGTACTCACCTATTTGTACTCACTATTGTGGTTGCAGGGGTCGAGTCACAGCTCTGGCCCCGCCTCTTCGCTGATTGCTACTAGGTCCTCTCTCTCCCTGCCCCATAAGCTCTATCATACCTCGCCTTTAAAACTATGTATGGTTCGTGTGTGTGTGTGTGTGTGTGTGTGTGTGTGTGTGTGTGTGTGTGTGTGTGTGAGTGTCATGCCGAATGAATAGGTAAAATTGGTCAATTAGCAAGAACTCATTTAAAATTAAGTCCTTTCTAAATTTTTCTCTTATACGTTTAAACATATATTTTTTTTTCATTTATATTAATGTAAAAATTTATAATTTTGTACCAAAAAAAAATTAAAAAAACTTACCTAACCTTATTATAACAACCGCAATTTAATTCACCCTAATTCAACTAACTATATTTTACACAAGTTTACAATAATTTAATAATAAACAAACAACGAAATATATTTTTTTCGTTAGGTTCAGAATGATTTTTGCGAAATTACTGCATACACAAATTTTCGCCTACCTTACTCGGCAAGAACAGCGTTACATTTAAGCCAAAAAAAGCAAGTTTTACCTATTTGGCACGACACAAACCACTTCATATATATATAAAATAAAA
>NW_026508128.1:0-12951 GCF_026875155.1 Cherax quadricarinatus
GGGTGGGTTGGGGAAATTGGGGGAGGTGGTTGGAGGTGGGGCGGGTAGGGACGAGGTAGATGTGGAAGAAAGATAGGTAGAGGTATGGGGCAGGTGGGTTGAGGAGGGGGGAGGTGGTTTGAACCCAAAGTCAATCATATTGTTATTATTACAATCAAAAAGAAACACTAAGCCACAAGGGCTATACAACACTTCAGTAAGTCAAAAAAAAAAAAAAAAAAAAAAAAAAAAAAAGTTTTTGAGTGGGGTTCGAACCCACAGTCAGTCATATTACTATTATTATAATCAAAAAGAAACACTAAGCCACAAGGGCTATACAACACTTCAGTAAGTCACAAAAAAAAAAAAAAAAAAAAAAAAAAAAAAAAAAAAAAAAAATTAAAAAAAAAAAAAAAATTGAGTGGGGTTCGAACCCACAGTCAGTCATATCATTAATTATATAATCAAAATGAAACGCTAAGCCACAAGGGCTATAAAGCTCTACAGTCACAAAAAAAAAAAAAAAAAAAAAAAAAAAAAAAAAAAAAAAAAAAAAAAAAAAAAAAAAAAAATGATGGGGTTCGAACCCACGTCATATATATTTTTTATTTCAAAAGAAAGCTAACCAAGGCAAGCCTACAGTCAAAAAAAAAAAAAAAAAAAAAAAAAAAAAATAAAAAAACACCCCATCACACATAAAAATATAGAAAAAAACATTCAAATAACCCATAGCTATAAAAAGACAAACAAACAACAAAACACACATAAACATAAACACACACAGACACACACACATAACACACAACACACATACACACACTACACACACAAACTTTGATTCCATTGACATCAAACACTTGTAATTATTACCTTCAGCCGGCAACATAAACACCCAACAATAAACCTCCACACAGAATTCTTCTTATTGATCTCAAATAATACTTTTGTTGTGTTTATGGTTAATTTCTTGTTGAACCAAGGATGAGTCTAAGGTCCGGACTTGAATGACAACTATTCCAGAGGTAATCTGGTCAGAGGTCCCGATACTTGCCTTACCTCATAACACTTAGAAGTCTTCTGAAGCGGGGTGGGTTGTAGTAGTCATTTACATTTTGGCGAATTAGGATGCCGCATGTGTAGAAGGGTCCCTCTAGAAAGTACAGAGAGACAACGTGAGGGTTTCTTTTGTCACTACAAGCGACCCTGACCTGGGTAGAACATGTCCACCAAGTAGATATCGCCAGAGCAACTCATCTTTTCAATGCACGAGAGTATCTTGAATGGCGATCATGTCCACCCTGCATGGTTGCGTGACCTCCAGGAGAGGTGATACCAATCACTTGGATACCATTGTCTTAACTACTCGTCACAACTTGGCACAGCAGGGCTCGAACCCGGACGCTGCAGTCTCGGAGCGGTTTGTTAACCACTAGGCTATGGGAACAAGCAAAAATATTCCAAAAATCATTTAACCCACAGAAGGAGTACTTTACAGGAATAGTGAAATGCTGTGTTATATGTGAGAGTGTATCTTTATGATAGGTCTATATAGGAAGATAGTGCTGTGCTATGTGGGAGGTGGGGAGGTGGGTGTGGGGGGCATGGTGGATAGACAGGGGATGTGGGGAGGTGAGGAAGTAGGGGAGTGTGAAGTTGGAAGG
Organism: Cherax quadricarinatus; assembly: GCF_026875155.1. Lineage (NCBI taxonomy): Eukaryota > Metazoa > Arthropoda > Malacostraca > Decapoda > Parastacidae > Cherax > Cherax quadricarinatus. The sequence goes on from NW_026508128.1 coordinate 1,641, forward strand.
TGGGGCAGGTGGGAGGAGATAGGGGCAGGTGGGTGGAGGTTGGCAGGTGGGGGGCGGTTGGTGCACGTGGGGGAGGTGGGGAGGTGGGGTGGGTGGGGAATTGGGGAGGTGGTTGGAGGTGGGGGGAGGGGAGAGGTGTGTGGAAGTGATAGGTAGAGGTATGGGGCAGTGGTGAGGAGGGGGGGTGGTTTGAACCCAAAGTCATCATTTGTTTTTACAACAAAAGAAACACAGCCAAGGGCTTACAAACTTCTAAGTAAAAAAAAAAAAAAAAAAAAAAGTTTTGATGGGTTCGAACCCCAGTCAGTCAATTACTATTATTAAATCAAAAAGAAACACTAACACGGGCTATACAACACTTCAGAAGTCACAAAAAAAAAAAAAAAAAAAAAAAAAAAAAAAAAAAAAAAAAAAAAAAAATTTTTAGTGGGTTCGAAACCCAGTCAGCTATCTTTTATATCAAAAGAAACCTAAGCCACAAGGGCTATAACTCTAGTCACAAAAAAAAAAAAAAAAAAAAAAAAAAAAAAAAAAAAAAAAAAAAAAAAATTGATGGGTTCGAACCACAGCATCATATATTTATAAATTTAAATGAAGCTAACCAAGGGCTATAAGCCTACAGTCAAAAAAAAAAAAAAAAAAAAAAAAAAAAAAAAAAAAAAAAAATTATTCAACACAGACAAAATTTTTTTAAAAACAATTAACACCACATTTAAAACAAAACAACAAAATAACACACATACAAAACCCACCAAACAAAACAATACAACAAGACAATACACACACAAACCCAAAACACACATAACATATAAGAAACAGACCAACAATACACACCATACACACAATACACAAACACACCACAGAACCACCAACACAAAACACAAAAACCACGAATTCTTGGTTTCTTATTGCTTCAGTTAACATCTTTTGTGGATTAATGGGAGAGTTCTTGTTTCCATTATTGATTTCCAAGTTCTTGAATTGGGGTATGTTTTTATTCGTAAAAATCTTTTTGGTTATTTTATTTCATCTGATGGTGAACAAGGATGATTCATCAGGGTCCGTGAGCTTGACTGACAACTATGTCCATGAAGGCTAATGCGTGGTAACGCAGGTCCCGCATACTGCCGTACCTCTCAACACTAGAGCTTCTGAAGCAGGGTGCTGGTTGAGTATCATTTACTATTTTGTTGCGAATATAGGATTGCCGGCTTGTAGTGAGTAGGGTCCATCTAGGCAGAATCAGAGAGACAACGTAGGGGTTCTTTGTCACTCAAGCGACCAGACCTGGTAGAAATTCACAAGTAGATAATGCAGAACAACTGCATCTTTTCCAAATGCACGAGGGTATTCTTAGAATGGCGTCTGCCAACCTCGCAATGGTTGCTGACCCCGGAGAGGTGATAGTCCCAATCACTTTGGGTATCCATTGCTTAAATATCTCAAAACTTGGGCACGGGGTCGAACCGGGACGCTGCAGTCGGACGGTATGTTAACCATGGCTATGGGATACAAGCAAAAAATTTCCAAAAAATCTATTTACACCACAAGAATGGTAGGACTTACAGGGAAAAGTGATAAGCGTGTTATTAGAGGGTATATTTAGTGTAGTTGTCTTATATGGAAGTAGTGCTGTGTTGTGGGGGGGGGGTGGGGGGGTGGGGGTGGGGGTGGGGGGTGGGAAGACGAGCGGGGATGTGGAGAGGTGAGGGAGTAGGGGGAGGTGTGAGAAGTTGGGAAGTGGGGCGGTGGGAGGAGAAGGGCAGTGGTGAGGTTGGCAGGTGGGGGGCGGTTGGTGCACGTGGGGGCAGGTGGGGAGGTGGGGGTGGGTTGGGAAATGGGGAGGTGGTTGGAGGTGGGGCGGAGGGACGAGGGTAGATGTGGAAATAGATAGGTAGAGGTATGGGGCAGGGGTTGAGGAGGGGGGAGGTGGTTGACCCAATCATATGTTATTATTACATAAAAAGAACACTAAGCCACAAGGCTAACAACCTTCAGTAAGTCAAAAAAAAAAAAAAAAAAAAAAAAAGTTTTTGAGTGGGTCGAACCACTAGTCATATTATTTATTATCAAAAAGAAACACTAAACCACAAGGCTATACAACACTCAGTAAGTCCAAAAAAAAAAAAAAAAAAAAAAAAAAAAAAAATTAAAAAAAAAAAATGGTGGGTTCGAACCACGTCAGTCAATCATTTAAATAATCAAAATGAAACGCTAGCACAAGGGCTAAAAGCTTACAGTAAAAAAAAAAAAAAAAAAAAAAAAAAAAAAAAAAAAAAAAAAAAAAAAAAAAAAAAATTGATGGGTTCAACCCCAGTCATCATATTTTATTATTATTTTCAGAAGAATGCTAATCTTCAAGGGCTATACGCCACACATAAAAAATAAAGACAAACACAACAGATACTAAAACACATCAAATACATACACACACGACACACATCACCACTACACACACAATAGACACATCCACACATATACACACTACACACACATAGACATATATAGATATACAGACACATAGACAAATAACACACACATATACACACATATACACACATATACAGACACACACAGACACACACACATACACACACACACACACATAACACACACACACACCAGAATTCTTGGAGTTCTCTTTATTTGATCATTCAGAGTTTAATCATCTTTTGTGGAGGTGTTGAAGTGGACGCTTACGAGTCTTCTTGTTTGCAACTAGTAGATGAGCTTTGACGTCTGCCAACAATACGCTCTCTTGTGGATCATTGCAGGAAGTATCTATGTCATTATTGAATTCAGTCAACATTGAATTGACTATGTTGATTGCTGTTATATCTGGGTTATATTTCATTCTGATGGTGAACCAACGGATGATGTCATCAGGGTCCGTGAGCTTGGAACTGACAACTATGTCCATGAAGGCTAATGCGTGGTACACGCAGGTCCCAGCATACTGCCGTACCTCATCAACACTTAGAAGTCTTCTGAAGCAGGGGTGCTGGTTGTAGTAGTCATTTACTATTTTGTTGGCGAATATAGGATTGCCGGCATTGTAGTAGAGTAGGGTCCCATCTAGGCAGAAGTACAGAGAGACAACGTGAGGGGTTTTCTTTTGTCACTACAAAGCGACCATGACCCTTGGGTTAGAACATGTCCACCAAGTAGATAATCGCCAGAGACAACTCTGCATCTTTTTTCCAAATGCACGAGGAGTATTCTTAAGAATGGCGATCATGTCCAACCCTCGCAATGGTTGCGTGACCTCCAGGAGAGGGTGATAGTCACCAATCACTTGGATATCCATTGTCTTAAACTCACTCGTCACAAACTTGGGCACAGGCAGGGCTCGAACCCGGGACGCTGCAGTCTCGGAGCGGTATGTTAACCACTAGGCTATGGGGATACAAGCAAAAATATTCCAAAAAATCTATTTATACACCACAAGAATGGTAGGTACTTTACAGGAATAGTGATAATGCTGTGTTATATAGTGAGAGTGTATCATTTAGTGATAGTTGTCTTATATAGGGGAAGATAGTGCTGTGCTATGTGGGAGGTGGGGAGGTGGGGTGTGGGTGGGCATAGGTGGATAGACGAGCGGGGATGTGGGAGGAGGTGGAGGGAAGTAGGGGGAGGTGTGAGAAGGTTGGGAAGGTGGGGGCAGGTGGGAGGAGATAGGGGCAGGTGGGTGGAGGTCTGGGCAGGTGGGGGGCGGTTGGGTGCACGTGGGGGGCAGGTGGGGGAGGTGGGGGTGGGTTGGGGAAATTGGGGGAGGTGGTTGGAGGTGGGGGGGTAGGGGACGAGGGTAGATGTGGAAGATAGATAGGTAGAGGTATGGGGCAGGTGGGTTGAGGAGGGGGGAGGTGGTTTGAACCCAAAGTCAATCATATTGTTATTATTACAATCAAAAAGAAACACTAAGCCACAAGGGCTATACAACACTTCAGTAAGTCAAAAAAAAAAAAAAAAAAAAAAAAAAAAGTTTTTGAGTGGGGTTCGAACCCACAGTCAGTCATTTATATTATTATAATCAAAAGAAACCTAAGCACAAGGGCTATAAAACTTCTAAGTCACAAAAAAAAAAAAAAAAAAAAAAAAAAAAAAAAAAAATAAAAAAAAATTGAGGGTTCGAACCCACAGTCATCATCATTAATTATATTCAAAATGAAAGCTAAGCCAAGGGCTATAAAGCTTACAGTCAAAAAAAAAAAAAAAAAAAAAAAAAAAAAAAAAAAGGGGTTCAACCACAGTCACTCAATATATATATTCAGAAAGAAATCTATCTCAAGCTATACCCACAGCATAAAAAAATAGACAAACAAACAGATACATAAACAACATACAAACATCTACACACAAACACACATAACACATACACAACATAGAACATACACACACATACACACAACACACACATGACATATATGATATACAACTAGAAATACCACACATTACACATATACAACTATCGACCAACAGACACCACTTACAACACACCACACATCACACACACCACGAATCTTGGAGTTCTCTTATTGATCTCAAGTTAATATCTTTTGTGGAGGTGTTGAAGTGGACGCAACGAGTTCTGTTTCAAGTAGTGAGCTTGAACTGCAACAATACGCTTCTTGTGGATCATTGCAGGGTTCTATGCATATTGCGTCAACTTGATTGACAGGATGTGTTATATCTGTTATATTTATTGTGGTGAACAAGGATATGCCAGGGTCGTGAGCTTGGAACTGAAACAGTCCAGAAGCTAATGCGTGTACACGCAGGCCCGCTACTGCCGTATATCAACACTTAGAATCTTCAAGCAGGGGCTTGAGATCATTTACTATTGTTGCGAATAAGGATTGCGATGTAGTGATAGGTCCCATCTAGGAGAGTCAGAGAAACTGAGTTTCTTTGCACACAGCGACAGACTGGGTAGAACATGCACAAGTAGATAATCCGAACAAATTATTTCAAATGAGGGGTATTTAAGAATGCGATGAATGCTGGTGGTGATAGGGAGGTGATAGTCCATCATGGATCTTGTCTTAAACTCATCGTCACATTGGGAGGAGGGGAACGGGAGTGCAGTTGGGCGGTATGTAACACTGGCTTGGGGATAAAGAAATATTCAAAATTTTTTACAAAGATGGTAGGTACTTAGGAATAGGATAGCGTGTTGTGAGGTGATCATTTAGAATTGCTTTAAGGGAAGATAGGTGGCTAGTGGAGGTGGGGAGGTGGGGTTGGGGGAAGGGTAGGAGGGTGTGGGAGGGTAGGGATGGAGGGTAGAGGTGGAAGTGGGCAGGTGAGATAGGGGCAGGTGGGTGGATCGCAGGGGGGCGGTGGGTGCACGTCATGATTGTTAATTGGAGTGTGAAGGCTAGGGGACGAGGTAGATTGAAGATAGATAGGTAGAGTATGGGGCAGGTGGGTTTGAGGGAGGGTTTGAACCCAAGTCAATCATATTGTTATTATTACAATCAAAAAGAAACACTAAGCCACAAGGGCTATACAACACTTCAGTAAGTCAAAAAAAAAAAAAAAAAAAAAAAAGTTTTTGAGTGGGTTCGAACCCACAGTCAGTCATATATATTATTATAATCAAAAGAAACACTAAGCCACAAGGGCTATAAACATTCAGTAAGTCACAAAAAAAAAAAAAAAAAAAAAAAAAAAAAAAAATAATTGAGTGGGGTTCGAACCACAGTCATCATTATTAATTATATATCAAAAGAAACGCTAACCAAGGGCTATAACGCTCTACAGTCAAAAAAAAAAAAAAAAAAAAAAAAAAAAAAAAAAAAAAAATTGCATGGGTTCAACCCACAGTCACTCAACATTATTATATTCAAAAGAAAGCTACCACAAGGCTATAAGATAGTTAAAAAATAAAAAAACAAACAAACATAAACACACATAACAAACATACAACAACACAACAACAACACACACATACACACACATATAGACACATCCCACATTATACATACAACACTTGATTTATAGTATACAGACACATAGACAAATACACACACATACATCACTTACAACATTCAGACACACACAGACACACAACACAACAACACATTCACACACTCACAGAACTCTGGGATTCTTTTATTGATCATCAGGTTTTATCACTTTTGGGAGGTGTAAGGGACGCTACGACCGTACCTCTCAACACTAAGTGAAGCTTTTGGAGTTTTTTCATTGCCAAATACTCTTTGTGGATCATTGAGAAGTACTGTTTTTATTGAATCAGTCAACTTGATGACTATGTGATTGCAAGAATATCTGTTTTTTCATTCGAGGTACTAAGATGATTCATCACCTGATGGACTGCACTTTCCATGAAGGGTAACGTTCACCAGGTCCATTGCTTACCTCATCAACACTTAAAGCTCGAACAGGGGTCGTGTAGTTCATTTACATTGGCTATAGGATCGCATTATAAAATCCATTTAGCAGAAGTACAGGAGACAATGGGGTTTTTTGTCACTAAAGGATGACCTTGGGAGAACATGTCCCAAGTAGATATGCAGAGCAACTCTGCATCTTTTTCCAAATGCACGGGAGTATTTTAGAATGGGATATGTCCAACCTCGAATGGTGGTGACCTGGGAGGTGATAGTCACCAATCCTTGGATATCCATTGTCTAACTCTCGTCACACTGGGAGGCAGGTGGGGTGGTCGGGGGTTTGTGAAATGGCTATGGGGGGATAAGCAAATTAAAAAATATATACACAAAGATGGTAGGTCTTTAAGGAAAGGGGAGGAGGTTTACAAGTGATATTGTTTATATAAAAAGTCTCTAATGGGGAGGGGTGTTGCATAGGTGGATACAGCAAAAAAAAAAAAAAAAAATACAAGTGCCGTGGGAGGTGGGAGTGGTTGGGGAAATGGGAGTGTTGGAGTGGGCGGTGGGACGAGGTATGGGAATAGAAGTAGAGGTAGGGAGGGGTTGAGAGGGGGGGTGGTTTGAACCCAAAGTCAATCATATTGTTATTATTACAATCAAAAAGAAACACTAAGCCACAAGGGTATACAACACTTCAGTAAGTCAAAAAAAAAAAAAAAAAAAAAAAAAAAAAAAAGTTTTTGAGTGGGGTTCGAACCCACAGTCAGTCATATTACTATTATATAATCAAAAAGAAACACTAAGCCACAAGGCTATACAACACTTCAGTAAGTCACAAAAAAAAAAAAAAAAAAAAAAAAAAAAAAAAAAAAAAAAAAAAAAAAAAAAAAAATAAAAAAATTGAGTGGGGTTTCGAAACCCACAGTCAGTCATATCTTAATTATATAATCAAAATGAAATGCTAAGCCACAAGGCTATAAAGCTTACAAGTCTACAAAATAAAAAAAAAAAAAAAAAAAAAAAAAAAAAAAAAAAAAAAAAAAAAAAAAAAAAAAAAAAAAAAAAAAAAAAAAAAAAAAAAAAAAAATTGAGTGAGGATTCGAACCCACAGTTCACTCATATTATTATTATTATATCAGAAAGAAAAGAATGCTAATCTTCAAGGGCTTATACTGCACTACAGTCATAAAAAAATACAGGACCAAACACAAAACACATACATAAACACACATACAAAAACATACATACACACACAGACACACATACACACACATATACACACATATAGACACATACACACATCATATACACACATCACACACATAGACATATATATACATATACATGACACATAGACCACACACACAAACATATATACACACACATACAGACACCACAGACACACACACACACACACAAACACACCATTACACACACACCACACACACAGAACTTCTTGGTGTTCTCTTTATTTGATCATTCAGAGATTAATCATCTTTTGTGGAGGTGTTGAAAGGCGGTCTCAGTTGTCAGTTGACGCTTACGAGTCATTTGTTTGCAACTAGTAGATGAGCTTTAACGATCTGCAACAATACGTCTCTGTGGATCATTGCAGGAAAGTATCTATGTCATTAATTGAATTCAGTCACACTTGAATTGAACTATGTTTGATTGTGTTATATCCTGGGTTTATTTCATTCTGATGGTGAACCAACGATGGGATGTCATCAGGGTTCTGTGAGCTTGGAATGAAAACTATGTCCATGAAGGATAATGCGTGGTTCACGCAGGGTCAGCATACTGCCGTACCTTCATCAACGCTTCTTAGGAGTCTTCTGAAGCAGGGGGTCTGGTTGTAGTAGTCATTTACTATTTTGTTGGCGAAATAGGATATGCCGGCATGTAGTAGACTAGAGGTCCCATCTAGGCCCCCCAGAGTACAGAGAAGGACAACGTGAGGGTTTCTTTTGTCACTACAAAGCGACCAGGACCCTTGGGTTTAGATAAGGTCACCAAGTAGATAATCGACAGAAGAGTGGACAACTCTGCATCTTTTTCAAATTCACGAGGGAGTATCTTAAGGATGGGCGTTCATGTCCAACCCTCGCATGGTTCTGCGTGACCTCCAGGAGAGGGGTTGATAGTCACCAAGTACTTGGATATATCCATTGTCTTTAAACTCACTCAGCACAAACTTGGGCACAGGCGGGGCTCGAACCCGGGACGCTGCTAGTCTCGTAGAGGTCTGCTAACCCAATAGCTATGGGGATACAAGCAAAAAGATTCCAAAAAAAATCATTTATTACACCACAAAGAATGGTAGGTACTTTACAGAATTAGTGATAAAGCTGTGTTAATATAGTGAGAGGTGTATCATGTGTGATAGTTTTTGTGTTTATAGGGAAGATGTGCTGTTGCTATCTGGGGGTGGGGGAGGGTGGGGTGTGGGTGGGCATAAAGGTGGATAGACGAGGAGGGGATGTGGGAGGAGGTGGAGGGAAGTTGGGGAGGTGTGAGAAGGTTGGGGAAGGTGGGGGCATGTGGGAGGAGGATAGGGGCAGGTGGGTGGAGGTCTGGGCAGGTGGGGGGCTGGTTGGGTGCACGTGGGGGGCAGGTGGGGGAGGGTGGGGGGTGGGTGGGGAAGGGGATGGAGGTGGTTGGATGGTGGGGCGGGTGGGGCGACGGAACGAGGGGAGAGGTGGAGACATTAGGTAGTGGTGTAGGGCAGGTAGGTTGAGGGAGGGGGAGGTGGTTTGAACCATAGTCGGCATATTGTTATTATTACAATCAAAAAGAAAACCTAAGCCAAATGGGGCTATTACAACCAACATGCTGTAAGTCACAAATAAAAAAAAATAAATAAAATTATATATTATAATAATATAATAATATATTTTAATTTAATTAGTTTTGTGTGGGGTTCAAACACACTATGGCTGGCTGAGGTTAGTTTGTTGTATGAAAAAGAAACACTAAGCCACAAGGGATTATACAGCACTTCTGTCAGGTCACAAAAAAAAAAAAAAAAAAAAAATAAAAAAAAAAAAAAAAAAAAAAAAAAAAAAAAAAAAAAAAAAAAAAAAAAAAATGAGTGGGGTTCGAACCTCAGACAGGCATAATCTTTAATTAATATATCAAAATGAACATGCTAAGCCACAAGGGCTATAAAAGCTTCACAGTCACAAAAAAAAAAAAAAAAAAAAAAAAAAAAAAAAAAAAAAAAAAAAAAAAAAAAAAAAAAAAAAAAAAAAAAAAAAAAAAAAAAAAAAAAAAAAAAAAAAAATTGAGTGGGATTCGAACCCACAGTCACTCATATTATTATTATTATTATCAGAAAGAAATGCTAATCTTCAAGGGCTATACTGCACTACAGTCATAAAAAAATACAGACAAACACAAACACATACATAAACACACATACAAACATACATACACACACAGACACACATACACACACATATACACACATATAGACACATACACACACATATACACACATACACACACATAGACATATATATACATATACAGACACATAGACACACACACAAACATATATACACACACATACAGACACACACAGACACACACACACACACACACACACACACATACACACACACACACACACAGAACTTCTTGGTGTTCTCTTTATTTGATCATTCAGAGATTAATCATCTTTTGTGGAGGTGTTGAAGGCGTCTCAGTGTCCAGTTGACGCTTACGAGTCTTCTTGTTTGCAACTAGTAGATGAGCTTTAACGTCTGCCAACAATACGCTCTCTTGTGGATCATTGCAGGAAGTATCTATGTCATTATTGAATTCAGTCAACATTGAATTGACTATGTTGATTGCTGTTATATCTGGGTTATATTTCATTCTGATGGTGAACCAACGGATGATGTCATCAGGGTCTGTGAGCTTGGAACTGACAACTATGTCCATGAAGGCTAATGCGTGGTACACGCAGGTCCCAGCATACTGCCGTACCTCATCAACGCTTAGGAGTCTTCTGAAGCAGGGGTGCTGGTTGTAGTAGTCATTTACTATTTTGTTGGCGAACATAGGATTGCCGGCATTGTAGTAGATTAGGGTCCCATCTAGGCAGAAGTACAGAGAGACAACGTGAGGGGTTTCTTTTGTCACTACAAAGCGACCATGACCCTTGGGTAGAACATGTCCACCAAGTAGATAATCGCCAGAGACAACTCTGCATCTTTTTCCAAATGCACGAGGAGTATTCTTAAGGATGGCGATCATGTCCAACCCTCGCAATGGTTGCGTGACCTCCAGGAGAGGGTGATAGTCACCAAGTACTTGGATATCCATTGTCTTAAACTCACTCAGCACAAACTTGGGCACAGGCGGGGCTCGAACCCGGGACGCTGCAGTCTCGTAGCGGTCTGCTAACCACTAGGCTATGGGGATACAAGCAAAAATATTCCAAAAAATCTATTTATACACCACAAGAATGGTAGGTACTTTACAGGAATAGTGATAAAGCTGTGTTATATAGTGAGAGTGTATCATTTAGTGATAGTTGTGTTATATAGGGAAGATAGTGCTGTGCTATCTGGGAGGTGGGGGAGGTGGGGTGTGGGTGGGCATAGGTGGATAGACGAGCGGGGATGTGGGAGGAGGTGGAGGGAAGTAGGGGGAGGTGTGAGAAGGTTGGGAAGGTGGGGGCATGTGGGAGGAGATAGGGGCAGGTGGGTGGAGGTCTGGGCAGGTGGGGGGCGGTTGGGTGCACGTGGGGGGCAGGTGGGGGAGGTGGGGGTGGGTTGGGGAAGGTGGTGGAGGTGGTTGGAGGTGGGGCGGGTGGGGGACGAGGGGAGATGTGGAAGACAGATAGGTAGAGGTGTAGGGCAGGTAGGTTGAGGAAGGGGGAGGTGGTTTGAACCCAAAGTCAGTCATATTGTTATTATTACAATCAAAAAGAAACACTAAGCCAC
>NW_026508130.1:0-15000 GCF_026875155.1 Cherax quadricarinatus
CGAATGTTTCTGGTTTGTTCGATTTTTCTGACATTTAATCAACGTTACTGATGTGCAGTGGACGTTTTCTGGTATTTAACGTACGTTTTCTGACGTTTCAGTAGCGGAGAGGGATGATGTAAGGTGTGGGACGCTATGTATTGCTGTGTGGGTGTCCTTCTGGCCTTGCTTGCTGTCTACGACCTCCGTGCTCTTGCCGCAGGAAATATAGGTGAGTAACCCCTTAAACTGCCATTCTCCTTAAAGAACATACCCCTTAAAGAACACAAGAAGTATTGGTGAGTAACAATCCTATAATATACTATATATATATATATAAGTATATATATATATATTATATATTATATTATATATATATATATATATATATATATATATATATATATATATAATATATATATATATATATATATATATATATATATTATATATGTGTGTGTGTGGTGGGGAAGGACAATTGATGGGAGGGGTGATTCGAGGGGTGTTGTTGGGGGAAATAATGAAATTTAATCCGTGGTGGAGAACCAGAGTTTTTTTTCTTTCATCATCGCCATTAATTGAAAATTTGAGATCACATCCTCATTCCATTTTATATTGTGCTGTGATGAGGTGGTTGGCGAGGCATGACAGTGGTGGTGGTCTGACGCAACACAACACAACATCACAGCAACTTTACCCCACAGCAACACAATACCACAGCAACATAACATCGCAGCAACACAATACCACAGCAACACAACATCACAGCACCACAACATCACAGCAACACAACACTACATCAACACACCACAGAAACATAATACCACAGCAACACAACATCACAGCACCACAACATCACAGCAACACAACACTACATCAACACACCACAGAAACATAATACCACAGCAACACAACATCACAGCACCACAACATCACATCAACACAACATCACAGCACCACAACATCACATCAACACAACATCACAGCACCACAACATCACAGCAACACCACGACAGCAACACAACACTACATCAACACACCACAGTAACACAATACCGCAGCAACGCAACATCACAGCAACATAATATCACACCACCACAACATCACAGCAACACAAAAACACAGCAACACAACACCACAGCAACACAGAACAACAGCAACACAAGATCACAGCAACAAAACACCAAAGCAACACATCACATTAACACAGAACCACAGTAACACATACACAGTAACACAACACCACAGCTACACAACACCACAGCAACACATAACCACAGCAACACAACAGCACAGCAACACAAGTGTTCAATAGGTTGTGTTTACTGCGCCTTCGACAACACTGCAAGACGCAGATGATCCTCCGTCGACGAGAGCATTGAAGCTTTCGTGGGAGCAAAAATCAGGTGTTGTAGGTGTTTCATGTGTTGTGTTGCATGATGTGTCTGTCTGACATCTGTCTGTGTCCATCTCCGATGTCCGTCTGTTTCTCTGGCGTCTATCTGCATGGCTAGCGTTTGTCTTTTGTTGGTTTGACGTCTGACATCGACTTTTCTCCCCAGCGTCTATATTTCTGACGTCTGTCTTCCTGACATTCTCTCTCTCTCTCTCTCTCTCTCTCTCTCTCTCTCTCTCTCTCTCTCTCTCTCTCTCTCTCTCTCTCTCTGTCAGTCTGACCTCTTTCAGAGAAACGACCTCGTTCACAGCAATGCAAGACCGAACACTGTAAAACTGAATACTGCAAGAAATCCAACTTCAGATCAGGTTGCTCGCTTATTAGCGAGCAACTATATATAACTTTCCTAGCAAAGGTCGAACTGAGAGAAGGATGCGTGATGTCACCATTGTTATTTAACATATTTATGGATGGGGTTATAAAATACGGGAATGCTGAGGTGGTGGGAAGAGGTGTGGGGCTGACAGATGTTGAATCTGATACAAGTGGGAGTCATCCCAGTTAGTTCTTCGCTGATGATACAGTTCTATTAGGGGATTCTGAACACAGGTTACAAAGGTTAGCGGATGAATTTGGAAAGGTATACAAAAGAAGGAAATTAAAAAGTGCACATAGAAAAGAACAAGGTGATGAAGGTAACAAAAAAGTATAGGCAGAGCCAACTAGGGGAAATAACCTCCTTGACTTGGTTCTTGCCAGTAGGGAAACACTAATTAATAATCTTGAGGTTAATGATGAGCTTGGGGAAAGTGATCACAAATCACTCAGTTTTAATATATCATGGAATTCCCTTAATAATGGCAATCAAAGCTCCGTCCCTGACTTTCGCTTGGCTGATTTCATAGGACTGAAAAATTACTTAGGTGGGCTGAACTGGAATGACCTGACTAAGGGTCAGGTAGGTGGTGATGGTTGCCGATATGATGCTTTCCAGGGCATAGTTCTAGCTGCTCAGTCAAATTATGTTCCAAATAGGGAAATCAGATCAAACAAAAATGATCCTAAATGGATGAACAATAGATTAAAATATCTGATTGGTCAAAAGAGAGGCATATATAGGCAAATCAAAAGAGGAGAGGGGCAATTAAGAAATCGATATATTCAGTTAAAGAGAGAAATAAAAAAGGGAATTAGAAAAGCAAAAAGAGATTATGAGGTTAAAGTTGCAAGAGAATCGAAGAGTAACCCAAAAGGATTCTTTCAGGTATACAGAAGTAAGATCAGGGACAAGATAGGCCCACTCAAAAGTTCCTCGGGTCAGCTCACTGACAGTGATAAGGAAATGTGTAGAATTTTTAACACATACTTCCTCTCAGTTTTTACACAGGAGGATACCAGCGATATTCCAGTAATGATAAATTATGTAGAACAGGACGATAATAAACTGTGCACGATTAGGGTCACAAGTGACATGGTCCTTAGGCAAATAGATAAATTAAAACCTAACAAATCCCCAGGCCCTGATGAACTGTATGCAAGGTTTCTAAAGGAATGTAAAGAGGAGCTTAGCACACCTTTGGCTAATCTTTTCAACATATCACTACAAACTGGCATGGTGCCAGATAAGTGGAAAATGGCAAATGTGATACCTATTTTCAAAACAGGTGACAGGTCCTTAGCTTCGAACTATAGACCAATAAGCCTAACCTCCATAGTGGGAAAATTTATGGAATCAATAATTGCCGAGGCAGTTCGTAGCCACCTTGAAAAGCATAAATTAATCAACGAATCTCAGCATGGTTTTACAAAGGGGCGTTCCTGCCTTACGAATTTATTAACTTTTTTCACTAAGGTATTTGAGGAGGTAGATCATGGTAATGAATATGATATTGTGTATATGGACTTCAGTAAGGCTTTTGACAGGGTCCCACATCAGAGACTATTGAGGAAAATTAAAGCACATGGAATAGGAGGAGAAATTTTTTCCTGGATAGAGGCATGGTTGACAAATAGACAGCAGAGAGTTTGCATAAATGGGGAGAAATCAGAGTGGGGAAGCGTCACGAGCGGTGTTCCACAGGGGTCAGTGTTGGGCCCCCTGCTGTTCACAATCTACATAAACGACATAGATGAGGGCATAAAGAGCGACATCGGCAAGTTTGCCGATGACACCAAAATAGGCCGTCGAATTCATTCTGACGAGGACATTCGAGCACTCCAGGAAGATTTGAATAGACTGATGCAGTGGTCGGAGAAGTGGCAGATGCAGTTTAATATTGACAAATGCAAAGATCTAAATGTTGGACAGGACAATAACCATGCCACATATAAACTAAATAATGTAGATCTTAATATTACGGATTGCGAAAAAGATTTAGGAGTTCTGGTTAGCAGTAATCTGAAACCAAGACAACAGTGCATAAGTGTTCGCAATAAAGCTAATAGAATCCTTGGCTTCATATCAAGAAGCATAATAATAGGAGTCCTCAGGTTGTTCTTCAACTCTATACATCCTTGGTTAGGCCTCATTTAGATTATGCTGCACAGTTTTGGTCACCGTATTACAGAATGGATATAAATTCTCTGGAAAATGTACAAAGGAGGATGACAAAGTTGATCCCATGTATCAGAAACCTTCCCTATGAGGATAGACTAAGGGCCCTGAAACTGCACTCTCTAGAAAGACGTAGAATTAGGGGGATATGATTGAGGTGTATAAATGGAAGACAGGAATAAATAAAGGGGATGTAAATAGTGTGCTGAAAATATCTAGCCTAGACAGGACTCGCAGCAATGGTTTTAAGTTGGAAAAATTCAGATTCAGGAAGGATATAGGAAAGTACTGGTTTGGTAATAGAGTTGTGGATGAGTGGAACAAACTCCCAAGTACCGTTATAGAGGCCAGAACGTTGTGTAGCTTTAAAAATAGGTTGGATAAATACATGAGTAGATGTGGGTGGGTGTGAGTTAGACCTGATAGCTTGTGCTACCAGGTCGGTTGCCGTGTTCCTCCCTTAAGTCAATGTGACCTGACCTGACTAGGCTGGGTGCATTGGCTTAAGCCGGTAGGAGACTTGGACCTGCCTCGCATGGGCCAGTAGGCCTTCTGCAGTGTTCCTTCGTTCTTATGTTCTTATAATACTGAATGTGAGAGTGAAGGGTTCTATGAGAGATGAGGTGAACCATAGAAGAGATGAGGTGGTGTGTTGAGGCATCTGTGGAAAGAAAGAAGTTTATCTGTGGAGGCAGAAAAGGGAATGCACTAGAGTATAGCGGTACCAACACTCTCATATGGATGTGAGGCATGGGTTTTGAATGCTGCAGTGAAAAGGAGGAGACTAGAGGAAGGGAAGATGTCATGTCTGAGAGGAAAGTGCAGTATGAATATTATGCTAAGCATTCGTAGTATAGAAATTAAAAGATGTGGGATCACCGAGGGTATAATGTTTTGGGTATGATGGAGAATGTAAAGGACTGAAATAAAAGACTTCTATTGCTCTGTTAGCGTTGTACTTAATTATAAATGTATGCGTCTCTCATACTGGTTGTTACACTTGTATAAATATAATATGTAGATTATAGATATTAATGACAGTATTAACAATAAGTCAGAACTGAAGAAGGGATATTGAGGTGGTGTGGGCAGGTAGAGAAGCTGGAAAGGGATAGGCTGATGAAGAGGATGTATAAATTTGGGGTGGAAAATAGAAGTGGATGGTATATACACAAATAACTCGCACATAGGAGAGAGAGGAGGAGATTACGACGACGTTTCGGTCCAACTTAGTCGGACTTGGTCCAAGTCTAGTCAGTATTGTGCCTTTTTGTTCTTCTAGGAAGGGATGAGGTTGTCCCAGGAATAGTTGTAGGGAGGGAGACGGGGTGTTCAAAACGCTTTGCGTTTTAGGTGCTTAAGTATCCAGCAGGATAGAATGAGCGTGTTAGATAAGAGTGAATAGAGACAAGTGGTCTTTAATGACTCACGAAGTGCAAACAAACCAGCGTACGGGTGGGTTTAGAACCCATGGCGAGTGAGTCGTAAAACTCCAGACCAGTGGTAATGAATTTGTGTTGAAGTGTGAGCACGGTAACTTTCATGAAGTGATACAGGAAAAACTAGTGGAAGCAGACACCATATACACAGTTTCCAGAGTAGGTATGAGAGAAATCAATAACCCGGACCGAATGAGGTCTAGGAACCGTTACCAGAACCATCACTATTGGGTGTGAACCAACACACACTCTCTCTCTAGATACAAAAATAACTATAATATAAATAGCATGAAATATTTTAGAACCTTCTGGTAGTACAGCTGTTGAATGAGTGATGGTGGACGTGTTTCTTTCTTTTCCCTTTGATCTTTACCATAAAGAATTAAAAAAAAACATTGACTATCAGAGTGTGTCTGCAAGACAGCGATGCTACCATAACAAAGTTATAAGCAATTAATACAATTTATATAACATAAATTATATAAATTAACTATGTAGGTGAGTGATACATAATATATATATATATATATATATAATATATATATATATATATATATATATATATTATATGTATATATATATATATATATATATATATATATATATATATGTATATATATATATATATATATATATATATATATATATATATATATATATATATATATATATATATAAACTGTCCCACTGATTGCTGCTCATAACCGACGGACCCGGGTTCAGTCCCGGGCTGGTGCAGACGTAAGAGCAACTCTCCAACTCTCCTTACACCTGTCACCCCATGATCACCTAGCAATAAGTAGGTATTTGGGTGTTAGTGGAGTGTTGTGAGAGGCATCCTGGGGCGGGTGGTGGTGGTGGTAGGATGCCGTGGAGAGTGATAATCTTTGTAACAAACTGAGACAAGATAACAGTTGAGCTGTTATCCTGTAAACGAGGTAAGAGAGGATAGCACTTCTAATACTATAAACAAGCTAATTTGATATCCTGTGAGGCGAGGTAGAATAGCAGCTGGTATCCTGTGAGCTGATGTAGGATAGCAGCTATTATCCTGTAAACGAAGTGAGGGAGGATACCAGATCTTATTCAAGAAAGAAGCTGAGGTAGTAGGATAACAGGTGTTATCCTCTAAATGAACTGGTGTAGGATAATAACAACATTTCGCTTGTGTGGAGCTCAATTAATAAAGTTCCAACCAGAGGGGAAAATTGTTTAAAGCTCTACTCGGAGGGGAAACATGGCTTGATAAAGCTCTACACAGAGCAAAACATAACATGAAAAACCTCTACATAGAGCGAAACGTTGCCGCAGGTAAAAGCCTGCGTTGTAGCGTCTTTCCACAAGGATGTATGTTGTTAGGGAGACAGAGGATGAGGAAGGAAGAAAGAAGGAAGAAAAGAAGGAAGGAAAGAAGGAAGGAAAGAAGGAAGGAAAGAAGGAAGGAAGGAGACTTACGAGCTAAGAGGTGGATCGTAAACTTAAATTAGAGTTATTTGAAGAAGCCAGAGACAGGTGGTAAAGACAATATAATTGTAGAAAGTATATATATATATATATATATATATATATATATATATATATATATATATATATATATATATAATATATATTTAGATAAGGGTAAAGAGGTTTTTGTTGCATTTATGGATTCGGAAAAGGCGTATGATAGGGAGGATAGGGGAGAAATGTGACAGATTTTGCAAATATATGGAATAGGAGGTAGGTTACTGAAAGCAGTGAAGAGTTTTTAAGAGGATAGTGAGGCTCCGGTTAAAGTAGGAGAGAGGGACATTATTTCCCAGTAACAGTAGGCCTTAGGCAGGGATCTGTAATGTCACCATGGTTGTTAAATATATTTATAGATGGGGGTTGTAAGAGAAGTAAATGCTCGGGCGTTGGCATGAGGTGTGGAATTAAAAGATAAAGAATCTTGCACAAAGTGGGAGTTGTCACTGTTGTTTCTTGCTGATGACACTGTGCTTTTGGGAGATTCTGAAGAGAAGTTGCAGAGATTGGTGGACGAGTTTGGTAGGGTATGTAAAAGAGAGAAATTAAAAGTGAACATAGGAAAGAGTAAGGTGATGAGAATAATAAAAAATTTAGGTAATAAAAGATTTGGATATTAGATTGGAGGGAGGAAACATGGAGGAAGTGAATGTATTCAGATATCTGGGAGTGAACTTGTCAGCAGTTGAGTCTATGAAAGATGAGGTGAATCATAGAACTGATGAGGAAAAAAAAGGTGAGTGGTGTACTAAGGGACCTGTGGAGACAAACAACGTTATCCATGGAAGTAAAGTGAGGAATGTATGAGAGTATAGTTATACCACTGCTCATTATATGTGTGTGAAGCGTGGATGGTGAATATGTACATATATATAAATATATATATAAATATATATATATATATATATATATATATATATATATATTATATATATATATATATATATATATATATAATATATATGTGTATGTGTGTGTGTGTGTGTGTGTGTGTGTGTGTGTACTCACCTATTTGTACTCACCTATTTGTGGTTGCAAGGGGCGAGTCATAGCTCCTGGCCCCGCCTCTTCACTGATTGCTACTAGGTCCTCTCTCTCCCTGCTCCATGAGCTTTATCATACCTCGTCTTAAAACTATGTATGGTTCTCGCCTCCACTACTTCACTTTCTAGGCTATTCCACGGCTTGACTACTCTATGACTGAAGAAATACTTCCTAACATCCCTTTGATTCATCTGAGTCTTCAACTTCCAATTGTGACCACTTGTGTCTGTGTCCCTTCTCTGGAACATCCCGTCTCTGTCCACCTTGTCTATTCCGCGCAGTATTTTATATGTCGTTATCATGTCTCCCCTGACCCTCCTGTCCTCCAGTGTCGTCAGGCCGATTTCCCTCAACCTTTCTTCGTAGGACAATCCCCGTAGCTCTGGGACTAGTCTTGTTGCAAACCTTTGCACTTTCTCTAATTTCTTGACGTGCTTGACTAGGTGTGGATTCCAAACTGGTGCTGCATACTCCAGTATGGGCCTGACGTAAATGGTATACAGAGTCTTAAACGAATCCTTACTGAGGTATCGGAACACTATCCGTAGGTTTGCCAGGCGCCCGTATGCTGCAGCAGTTATCTGATTGATGTGCTCCTCAGGAGATATGCTCGGTGTTATACTCACCCCCAGATCTTTTTCCTTGAGTGAGGTTTGCAGTCTTTGGCCATCTAAACTATATTGTCTGCGGTCTTCTTTGCCCTTCCCCAATCTTCATGCGTGTGTGTGTGTACTCACCTAGTTGAGGTTGCAGGGGTCGAGTCCAAGCTCTTCTGTGTATGTGTGTGTGTGTGTGTGTGTGTGTGTGTGTGTGTGTGTGTGTGTGTATGTGTATGTCGTGCCGAATAGGTAAAACTGGTCAATTAGCAAGAACTTATTTAAAATTAAGTCCTTTCTAAAGTTTTCTCTTATACATTTAAAGATATATTATTCATTTGTGTTAATATAAAAATTAATGATTTTGTACCAAAAGAACCTTAGGAAACTTACCTAACCTTATTATAACAAGCACTATTTAATTTAGCCTATTCCAACTAAATGTATTTTATATAAGTTTACAGTAATTTAATAATAAACAAACACAATGATATATATATATATATATTTTCGTTAGATTCAGAATGATTTTTGCAAAATTATTGCATACACAAATTTTTGCTTGCCCTGTTCGGCAAGAAGTGTGTTGCTACTTAAGCCAAAATGGATATATATATATATATATATATATATATATATATATATATAATATATATATATATATATATATATATATATATAATATATATATATATAAAAGATGGGGTGGTAGGGAAGTGGAATATTCAAACGGCTTCAGGAAGAAATCCAAATATTCTTCCTTGAAGCCTTTTTATCCACTTCTCCGAGGCTATGGGTCCCACAATTTACACCAGAGGTGCACCCCATCCCATTATATATATATATATATATATATATATATATATATATATATATATATATATATATATATATATATATATATACAGTATATATATATATATATATATATATATATATATATATATATATATATATATATATATATATATATATATATATATATATATATATATATATATAAAGCACTATTTTTAGAATTCGCAGAGTAGGTGAAATACTCACAAACGCTCATCTCAGGTCGAAGGAGACTCGAAGGTTCGTGGGTTCGAGTCTTCTTCGACCTGAGATTTTAGTATTTATGAATACAACACTAGTTGTGATCGATGAGAGAAAGTGCTGGAGTGAAATATAGCGAAGTTCCGGGTTCCTCCCTCCCTCCTTTCTTCTCTCTCTCCTTCCTCTCTTCCCTACCTCCTCTCCTTCCCTTTATGTACCTCTCTCTCTCTCTCCCTCTTTATACAATGATTCCCACAGTGTTCGGTTAAGAGTCCCTATCACGACAAAAGCTGTTACGTACCTCATCTCATTTGAAAACCTTCTCTATCATTACCTCTAATAAGTTTTTATTGTTATGAAACGTGCAAAGAGGAAACAGGATGAAGCTGGAACCAGCTGAGTTTTCATTAGGTCAACTGACTTTATTTCTTCGTTGTTATGCTGTGCGAACATGTTCCAGACTCTCGACTCATTCTATGAATGAATGATCTCAGATGAAGTGAGTCTTGAAAAGAGTACAACCAGAGTGTAGTTGCTGTTTGTTGCTCGTCTTGTTGTGTAGAAGCTGTTTGCTTGCTGTTCGTGGAGTGGAACCAGGTGTGATATTTCGATATCACACGCCTTGTACATAAAGGTAAGATCCCCTCTCGGCTCTACGGTGTTGAAACCTCTGCTGAAATGACAGATCTATCCGCGGGGAGTCCAGACGAGGGGTAAGTCATCTTGTTCAGTTATCTGTTCTGTCCAGAAGTCATAGATCAGACGGGGAAGGCAGGCAATCCAAGATAGCAGAGTATACTATAGATGTGAGCGCATTTGTGTCTCGTACAGATTTTTTAAGCCTCTGCTGTCGAACAGGTATGAGATATGCCTTAGTGCTTAATGAGCTTTTTGGCTGCCTTCCTCGCAAGATTTAGCATAATAATAATATCTTTATTTATACCAGTACATGTACAAGGTATACAGACCATAGCTGACATCAATGACATACTACTATATAGAAAGCCGCTTGTTATGCTGAGCATTTCGTGCAAATTAGGTCAGTTTTGTCCCAGGATGCGACCCACACCAGTCGACTAACACCCAGGTACCCATTTTAAACTCATGAGTGAACAGGGACAGGGACAGCAGGTGTCTTATGGAAACACGTCCTTAATGTTTTCAGGCCGTACCGGAGGAGATTCGAACTCCGGACCTCAGTGTGTGAATTGAGTGCGCTAGCGATCGAGCTTGAGGCCGTCATTAATGTTTTCTCAGAAGCAAATATGACCTGCTGTCGTGTTTGCCAGGTTAATACACCTATAATCTAGTGTTTCTCAGGTTCATACAGCTGCTAGCTGGTGTATCCCAGGGTGATACAGCTGCAAGCTAGTGTATCTCAGGTCGACACAGCTGTAAGCTAGTGTATCTCAGGTTGATACAGCTGTAAGCTAGTGTATCTCAGGTTGATACAGCTGTAAGCTAGTGTATCTCAGGCTGATACAGCTGTAAGCTAGTGTATCCCAGGTTGATACAGCTGTAAGCTAGTGTATCCCAGGTTGATACAGCTGTAAGCTAGTGTATCCCAGGTTGATACAGCTGTAAGCTAGTGTATCTCAGGTTGATACAGCTGTAAGCTAGTGTATCTCAGGTTGATACAGCTGTAAGCTAGTGTATCTCAGGTTGATACAGCTGCAAGCTAGTGTATCCCATGTCGATACAGCTGTAAGCTAGTGTATCCCAGGTTGATACAGCTGTAAGCTAGTGTATCCCAGGTTGATACAGCTGTAAGCTAGTGTATCCCATGTTGATACAGCTGTAAGCTAGTGTATCCCAGGTTGAGACAGCTGTAAGCTAGTGTATCCCAGGTTGATACAGCTGTAAGCTAGTGTATCCCAGGTTGATACAGCTCTAAGCTAGTGTATCTCAGGTTGATACAGCTGTAAGCTAGTGTATCCCAGATTGATACAGCTGTAAGCTAGTGTATCCCAGGTTGATACAGCTGTAAGCTAGTGTATCCCAGGTTGATACAGCTGTAAGCTAGTGAATCTCAGGTTGATACAGCTGTAAGCTAGTGTATCCCAGGTTGATACAGCTGTAAGCTAGTGTATCCCATGTTGATACAGCTGTAAGCTAGTGTATCCCAGGTTGAGACAGCTGTAAGCTAGTGTATCCCAGGTTGATACAGCTGTAAGCTAGTGTATCCCAGGTTGATACAGCTGTAAGCTAGTGTATCCCAGGTTGATACAGCTGTAAGCTAGTGTATCCCAGGTTGATACAGCTGTAAGCTAGTGTATCCCAGGTTGATACAGCTGTAAGCTAGTGTATCCCAGGTTGATACAGCTGTAAGCTAATGTATCCCAGGTTGATTCAGCTGTAAGCTAGTGTATCCCAGGTTGATACAGCTGTAAGCTAGTGTATCCCAGGTTGATACAGCTGTAAGCTAGTGTATCCCAGTTGATACAGCTGTAAGCTAGTGTATCCCATGTTGATACAGCTGTAAGCTAGTGTATCCCAGGTTGAGACAGCTGTAAGCTAGTGTATCCCAGGTTGATACAGCTGTAAGCTAGTGTATCCCAGGTTGATACAGCTGTAAGCTAGTGTATCCCAGGTTGATACAGCTGTAAGCTAGTGTATCCCAGGTTGATACAGCTGTAAGCTAATGTATCCCAGGTTGATTCAGCTGTAAGCTAGTGTATCCCAGGTTGATACAGCTGTAAGCTAGTGTATCCCAGGTTGATACAGCTGTAAGCTAGTGTATCCCAGGTTGATACAGCTGTAAGCTAGTGTATCCCAGATTGATACAGCTGTAAGCTAGTGTATCCCAGATTGATACAGCTGTAAGCTAGTGTATCCCAGATTGATACAGCGTAAGCTAGTGTATCCCAGGTTGATACAGCTGTAAGCTAGTGTATCCCAGATTGATACAGCTGTAAGCTAGTGTATCCCAGATTGATACAGCTGTAAGCTAGTGTATCCCAGATTGATACAGCTGTAAGCTAGTGTATCCCAGATTGATACAGCTGTAAGCTAGTGTATCCCAGATTGATACAGCTGTAAGCTAGTGTATCCCAGATTGATACAGCTGTAAGCTAGTGTATCCCAGACTGATACAGCTGTAAGCTAATCATTATTATGTGTAAGAGCAGTTGAACTCTCCTCTCTTGTATAAGTGAATGTCAGAGTACAGTCGTCAGCATGTGCATGAGTCTTAGACTGAGTTGAAGAAGGTCACTGAAGCAGACATTCCATAACAATGCCCCAGACACACTTCCATGTTAGAACACTGGCAGACTGAGTGTCCTGTTGACTCTGTCCCATTGAGAACTGCTCTCAGAGATTTACCTTGAAGGGCCAGCGATTCTCAGTTCTTCCCGCTTTGTCAAGAGTCCCTGGTGCCATAGTCGGTCGACAGCTCCGGCAATGTCCAGTGCTATTAACACAGCTGACCTTGGATTCGACCAGCAACTTGTGCCACATAGAGAAGAGGTTCGACAGCAGAGCGACCCTTTCTGTAGCCATATTGACGTTTACAAATAAGCGAGAATAAAAACTGTTGTTATCTGCAGTGAGATTATCCATTCTCTCTGTCTCTGATCCAGATCCAGATGGTCGGAAACTCAGAAAATAAAAGCGTATTCAGAGGAACAAAGACAAGAATTAAAAAAAAAAAAGAGGGAAAATGACAATGAAAATGGGAAGCAGGAGAAACCAGAACGGATAAGAGAGAACATAAGAGAAGAAGAACTGGAGTAAAATGATTGATTCTCAGACTTAGCAACGAGTTTCATTCCTGGCGTTCCACTTTATTAACTCGTTTCCTTCCCATTACAAATAACAATAATAATATAATAATAACAATAAAATAGAAATTAGAAGCTAGTAATTACGGAGAGAGAGGTTTTCAATATGTTTTTGTGACTATGTTCCCCGCACTAGTTCCTCTCCCACTCACCCCACCCTCCTGCCCACCCATCGCTCACTCCCTCGCCCACTCACCCTCCTCTCTCCCACTCCCTCGCCCACTCACCCTCCTCTCTCCCACTCTCTCGCCCACTCACCCTCCTCTCTCCCCACTCCCTCGCCCACTCACCCTCCTCTCTCCCACTCCCTCGCCCACTCACCCTCTCTCTCTCCCACTCCCTCGCCCACTCACCCTCCTCTCTCCCACTCCCTCGCCCACTCACCCTCCTCTCTCCCAATCCCTCGCCCACTCACCCTCCTCTCTCCCACTCCCTCGCCCACTCACCCTCCTCTCTCCCACTCCCTCGCCCACTCACCCTCCTCTCTCCCACTCTCTCGCCCACTCACCCTCCTCTCTCCCACTCCCTCGCCCACTCACCCTCCTCTCTCCCACTCCCTCGCCCACTCACCCTCCTCTCTCCCACTCCCTCGCCCACTCACCCTCCTCTCTCCCCACTCTCTCGCCCACTCACCCCTCTCTCTCCCACTCCCTCGCCCACTCACCCTCCTCTCTCCCACTCCCTCGCCCACTCACCCTCCTCTCTCCCACTCCCTCGCCCACTCACCCTCCTCTCTCCCACTCCCTCGCCCACTCACCCTCCTCTCTCCCACTCCCTCGCCCACTCACCCTCCTCTCTCCCAATCCCTCGCCCACTCACCCTCCTCTCTCCCACTCTCTCGCCCACTCATGACTAAGCACAGGTGAGCAATTAGTGGGAGCCCAGTCTTGGTTAATTAGGTCGTGGTGCGGACAGGTAAATGTAGTCTAGGTGTAGGTAGGTAATTAGGTACTTCTACAGGTGTATCTTCCACAGGTGCATCTTCCACAGGTGCTTCTACCACAGGTACATCTTCCACAGGTACATCTTCCACTGTTACATCATCCACAGGTACATCTTCCACAGGTACCTCTTCCACAGGTACATCTTCCACAGGTACATCTTCCACAGGTACATCTTCCGCAGGTACCTCTTCCACAGGTACATCTTCAACAGGTACATCTTCCACAGGTACATCTTCCACAGGTACATCTTCCACAGGTACATTTTCCACAGGTACATCTTCCACAGGTACATCTTCCACAGGTACATCTTCCACAGGTACATCTTCCACAGGTACATCTTCCACAGGTACATTTTCCAAAGGTACATCTTCCACAGGTACATCTTCCACAGGTACATCTTCCACAGGTACACCTTCCACAGGTACATCTTCCACAGGTACATCTTCAACAGGTACATCTTCCACAGGTACATCTTCCACAGGTACATCTTCCACAGGTACATTTTCCACAGGTACATCTTCCACAGGTACATCTTCCACAGGTACACCTTCCACAGGTACATCTTCCACAGGTACATCTGCCACAGGTACATCTTCCACAGGTTACTCTGAGCTCCTGTGTAGCCGCAAAGAATTTTGTAATATCTCAGCGCAGATGTAAACCTTGTATTTCTGTGGTGTATGGCTGTACTCACCAGTTTGTGGTCAGGGTCGAGTCACAGC
>NW_026508130.1:20000-35000 GCF_026875155.1 Cherax quadricarinatus
TGACACCAGAGAGTGTGGAATGATTCTGGATGACACCAGGGAGTGTGGAATGACTCGTGGATAACATCAGGGAGTGTAGAATGACTCGTGGATGACACCAGGGAGTGTAGAATGACTGGTGGATGACACCAGGGAGTGTAGAATGACTCACATTTGACACCAGGGAGTGTAGAATGACTCGTGGATGACACCAGGGGGTGTAGAATGACCCGTGGCTGACACCAGGGAGTGTGGAATGAATCGTGGATGACACCAGAGAGTGTAGAATGACTCGTGGATGACACCAGGGAGTTTGGAATGACTCGTGGATGACACCAGAGAGTGTGCAATGACTCGTGGATGACACCAGGGAGTGTAGAATGACTCGTGGATGACACCAGGGAGTGTAGAATGACTCTGGATGACACCAGGGAGTGTGGAATGACTCGTGGATGACATCAGGGAGTGTAGAATGACCCGTGGATGACACCAGGGAGTGTAGAATGACCGGTGGATGACACCAGGGAGTGTAGAATGACTCACATTTGACACAAGGGAGTGTAGAATGACTCGTGGATGACACCAGGGGGTGTAGAATGACCCGTGGCTGACACCAGGGAGTGTGGAATGAATCGTGGATGACACCAGAGAGTGTAGAATGACTCGTGGATGACACCAGGGAGTTTGGAATGACTCGTGGATGACACCAGGGAGTGTAGAATGGCTCGTGGATGACATCAGGGAGTGTAGAATGACTCGTGGATGACACCAGGAATGTAGAATGACTCGTGGATGACACCAGAGAGTGTGGAATGACTCGTGGATGACACCAGGGAGTGTATAATGACTCGTGGATGACACCAGGGAGTGTAGAATGACTCGTGGATGACACCAGGGAGTGTAGAATGACCCGTGGCTGACACCAGGGAGTGTGGAATGACTCGTGGATGACACCAGGGAGTGTAGAATGACTCGTGGATGACACCAGGGAGTGTAGAATGACTCGTGGATGACACCAGGGAGTGTAGAATGACCCGTGGCTGACACGAGGGAGTGTGGAATGACTCGTGGATGACACCAGGGAGTGTAGAATGACTAGTGGATGACACCAGGGAGTGTGGAATGACTCGTGGATGACACCAGGGAGTGTAGAATGGCTCGTGGATGACACCAGGGAGTGTAGAATGACTCGTGGATGACACCAGGGAGTGTAGAATGACTCGTGGATGACACCAGGGAGTGTGGAATGACTTGTGGATGATACCAGGGGATCTGGAATCACTCGAGATAGTGTTCCGGACATCAGTTATTTGCTTTGACTGCGTTGTGGAGTAAATTTTGTCATCTCCCCCTCCCATCTCTCCTCCTCAGTCACCCCTCTCCTCTCTCCCCCTCCCCTCCCTCTACTCAGCCACCCCTCTCCTCTCTCCCCCTCCCCTCCCCCCTTCTCAGTCACCCCACTCTTCTCTCCCCCTCCCTCCCCCCTTCTCAGCCACCCCTCTCATCTCTCCCCCTCCCTTCCCCTTCTCAGCCACCCCTCTCCTCTCTCCCCCTCCCCTCCCCCTACTCAGCCACCCCTCTCCTCTCTCCCCCTCCCCTCCCCCCTTCTCAGTCACCCCTCCCTCCCCCCTTCTCAGCCACCCCTCTCCTCTCTCCCCCTCCCCTCCTCCCTTCTCAGCCACCCCTCTCCTCTCTCTCCCTCCCCTCCCCCATTCTCATCACCCCTCTCCCTCTCCCCTTCCCCTCCCCTTCTCAGCCCCCCTCTCCTCTCTCCCCATCCCCTCCCCCCTTCTCAGCCACCCCTCTCATCTCTCCCCCTCCCCTCCCCCTTCTCAGCCACCCCTCTCCTCTCTCCCCCTACCCTCCCTTCTTCTCAGCCACTCCTCTCCTCTCTCCCCCTCCCCTCCCCCTTCTTAGCCACCCCTCTCCTCTCTCCCCCTCCCCTCCTCCCTTCTCAGCCATCCCTCTCCTCTCTCCCCCTCCCCTCCCCTCTTCTCAGCCACCCCTCTCCTCTCTCCCCTCCCCTCCCATTCTCAGTCACCCCTCCCCTCTCTCCCCCTCCCTCCCCCCTTCTCAGCCACCCCTCTCCTCCCTTCTCCTCCCCCTCCCGCCTTCTCAGCCACCCCTTTCCTCTCTCTCCCCCTTGCCTCCCCCCTTCTCAGCCACCCATCTCCTCTCTCCTTCTCCCCTCCCCCGTTCTCAGCCACCCCTCTCCTCTCTCCCCCTCCCCCCTCCCCCTTCTTAGCCACCCCTCTCCTCTCTCCCCCTCCCCTCCCCTTCTCAGCCACCCCTCTCCTCTCTCCCCCTCCCTTCCCCGTCTCAGCCACCCCTCTCCTCTCTCCCCTCTCCCTCCCCCCCTTCTCAGCCACTCCTCTCTCTCCCCTCTCCCCCTCCCCTCCCCCTTCTCAGCCACCCCTCTCCTCTCTCCCCCTCCCCTCCCCCTTCTCAGCCACCCCTCTCCTCTCTCCCCCTCCCTTCCCCTTCTCAGTCACCCCTCTCCTCTCTCCCCCTCCCCTTTCCCCTTCTCAGCCATCCCTTTCCTCTCTCCCCCTCCCTTCCCCCTTCTCAGCCATCCCTCTCCTCTCTCCTCCTCCCCTCCCCTCTTCTCAGTCACTCCTCTCCTCTCTCCCCCTCCCTCCCCTTCTCAGCCACCCCTCCTCTCTCCCCTCCCCTCCCTCCCCCCTTCTCAGTCACCCCACTCTTCTCTCCCCCTCCCTCCCCCCTTCTCAGCCACTCCTCTCATCTCTCCCCCTCCCTTCCCCTTCTCAGCCACCCCTCTCCTCTCTCCCCCTCCCCTCCCCCTACTCAGCCACCCCTCTCCTCTCTCCCCCTCCCCTCCCCCCTTCTCAGTCACCCCTCCCTCCCCCCTTCTCAGCCACCCCTCTCCTCTCTCCCCCTCCCCTCCTCCCTTCTCAGCACCCCTCTCCTCTCTCTCCCTCCCCTCCCCCATTCTCAGTCACCCCTCTCCCTCTCCCCTTCCCCTCCCCCTTCTCAGCCACCCCTCTCCTCTCTCCCCATCCCCTCCCCCCTTCTCAGCCACCCCTCTCATCTCTCCCCCTCCCCTCCCCCTTCTCAGCCACCCCTCTCCTCTCTCCCCCTACCCTCCCTTCTTCTCAGCCACTCCTCTCCTCTCTCCCCCTCCCCTCCCCCTTCTTAGCCACCCCTCTCCTCTCTCCCCCTCCCCTCCTCCCTTCTCAGCCACCCCTCTCCTCTCTCCCCCTCCCCTCCCCTCTTCTCAGCCACCCCTCTCCTCTCTCCCCTCCCCTCCCATTCTCAGTCCACCCCTCCCCTCTCTCCCCCTCCCCTCCCCCCTTCTTCAGCCACCCCTCTCCTCCCTTCTCCTCCCCTCCCCGCCTTCTCAGCCACCCCTCTCCTCTCTCCCCCTTCCCTCCCCCTCTCAGCCACCCCTTTCCTCTCTCTCCCCCTTGCCTCCCCCCTTCTCAGCCACCCATCTCCTCTCTCCTCTCCCCTCCCCCGTTCTCAGCCACCCCTCTCCTCTCTCCCCCTCCCCTCCCCCTTCTTAGCCACCCCTCTCCTCTCTCCCCCTCCCCTCCCCTTCTCAGCCACCCCTCTCCCTCTCCCCTCCCTTCCCCTTCTCAGCCACCCCTCTCCTCTCTCCCTCTCCCCTCCCCCCTTCTCAGCCACTCCTCTCCTCTCTCTCCCCCTCCCCTCCCCCTTCTCAGCCACCCCTCTCCTCTCTCCCCCTCCCCTCCCCCTTCTCAGCCACCCCTCTCCTCTCTCCCCCTCCCTTCCCCTTCTCAGTCACCCCTCTCCTCTCTCCCCCTCCCCTTTTCCCCTTCTCAGCCATCCCTTTCCTCTCTCCCCCTCCCTTCCCCCTTCTCAGCCATCCCTCTCCTCTCTCCTCCTCCCCTCCCCTCTTCTCAGTCACTCCTCTCCTCTCTCTCCCCTCCCCCTCCCCTTCTCAGCCACCCCTCTCCTCTCCTCCCCCTCCCCTCCCCCCTTCTCAGCCATCCCTCTCCTCTCTCCCCATCCCCTTCCCACTTCTCAGCCATCCCTCTTCTCTCTCTCCCCCTCCCTTCCCCCCTTCTCAGCCACCCCTCTTCTCTCTCCCCCTCCCCCTTCTCAGCCACCCCTCCCCTCTCTCCCCCCTCCCCTCCCCCATTCTCAGCCATCCTTCTCCTCTCTCCCCCTCCCCTCCCCCTTCTCAGCCACCCTCTCCTCTCCCCCCTCCCCTCCCCCCTTCTCAGCCGCCCCTCTCCTCTCTCCCCTTGCCTCCCCTCTTTTCAGCCACACCCTTTCCTCTCTCCCCTTCCCCTCCCCCCTTCTCAGCCACCCCTCCTCTCTCCCCTTTCCCTCTCCTCCTCCTCAGCCACCCCTCTCCTCTCTCCCCCTTCCATCCCCCCTTCTCAGTCACCCCTCTCTATCCCCCTTCTCTCCCCTCTTCTCAGCACCCCCTCCTCACTCCCCCTCACCCCTCTCCCATCCCTCCCTTCTCTCTCTCTTTCTCTCTCTCACCGCAGATAGACACTGTTTTTCGCTAGTGTACATGTTATCATAAGCCCGTCCCTTAAACCCCACTCATGCACCCCCACTCACCCCTCTCACACACCCCAATCACTTCTCTCACACGCACCCCCCTCATCCCTCTCACACACCCCACTTAACTCTCTCATATCCCACCCATCCCTCACATACACCCCACTCACCCCCTCATACACACCCTACTCACCCCTTTTACACACCCCTCTCACACACCACACTCACCCCTTTCACACATCCCACTCACCCCTCTTACACACCCCGCTCACATCCTACTCCTCTCACATACGTACTCACCCCTCTCACACACCCCATTCACCCCTTACACACCCCACTCGCCCCTCTCACACACCCCACTCACCCCTTTCACACATCCCACTCACCCCTCTCACACACCTCACTCACCCTCTCTCACACACCCCGCTCACCCCTCTCACATCCTACCCCTCCCATACGTACTCACCCCTCTCAACGCACCCCACTCGCCCTTTTCACACACCCCTTTCACACACCCCACTCACCCCTCTCACACACCCCACTCACCTTCTCTCACACACCCCGCTCACCCCTCTCACATCCTACTCCTCTCACATACGTACTCATCCCTCTCACACACCCCACTCACCCTTTTCACACACCTCTCACACACCCCACTCACCCATCTCACATACCCCACTCACCCCTCTCTGCCGAGGAAGATGAAGTTGAGATTGAACTCGGTGGCTTTTCAGCTTAAAGGAAAGAGGGGCATATGTCCACTTTGAATAATAATGGAATTATCTGCATAAGAAGAAGGTTGAGAGAGAGAGAGAGAGAGAGAGAGAGAGAGAGAGAGAGAGAGAGAGAGAGAGAGAGAGAGAGAGAGAGAGAGAGAGAGAGAGAGAGAGTTGCAGACAGACCGAGAGAGAGAAAGTGACTGAGAGAAAGGCATAGAGACAGGTAGGCACACAAAATGAGAGAGAAAGAGAGAGACAGGCAGGCAAAGTGAGAGAGAGGTAGGAAGAGAGAGAGAGAGGGGGAGACAGGCAGGCAGACAGACAGGCAGGTAGAGAGGTAGAGAAAGAGAGAGAGAGAGAGAGGCAGACAGACCGAGAGAAAGTGACAGAGAAAGGCATAGAGACAGGCAGGCAAAGTGAGAGAGAGGTAGAAAGAGAGAGAGAGAGGGAGACAGGCAGGCAGACAGAGAGGTAGAGACAGAGAGAGAGAGAGGCAGGCAGAGACAGAGAAAGTGAGAGAGAAAGAGAGAGAGAGAGAGTGGTTGTTGTTTCAAACGTCTTGTCTCACATACTCCAATAAGAAATTCAATAGCGTTCTTTCTTTCAACTTATTTGAGAGAAAAAAGTGAGCTGGCTTCCTTTGCTGGCTCTAATTCACTTTCCAGCTGCAGAAGCTGGGAAATCTGAACGCTGGGACAATATTGTCGGGATTGTGAATGATGGGACAATATTGTCGGGATTGTGAATGATGGGACAATATTGCTGGGATTGTGAATGATGGGACAATATTGCTGGGATTGTGAATGATGGGACAGTATTGCTGGGATTGTGAATGATGGGACAATATTGTCGGGATTGTGAATGATGGGACAATATTGCTGGGATTGTGAATGATGGGACAATATTGCTGGGATTGTGAATGATGGGACAGTATTGCTGGGATTGTGAATGATGGGACAATATTGCTGGGATTGTGAATGATGGGACAGTATTGCTGGGATTGTGAATGATGGGACAATATTGCTGGGATTGTGAATGATGGGACAATATTGCTGGGATTGTGAATGATGGGACAGTATTGCTTGGATTGTGAATGATGGGACAATATTGCTGGGATTGTGTATGATGGGACAGTATTGCTTGGATTGTGAATGATGGGACAAAGCTCAATGTAGACCTTCATTAGCCTATACCAATCATTATGAATATATATATATATATATATATATATATATATATATATATATATATATATATATATATATATATATATATATATATGCAATAAGATCACAGTAAACAGGTGATTTCAGAATATGCAAAACAACCACTCTGAAGGAATAGAGAAATTCCAAGCGCTTTCGTGACTACTCACATTATCAAGGAACTATGAAAGTAAAGCATCCAAGGAAGCTATATAAGGGGTCTGGCCAGTACCTCACTGTCAGATCCTGACGCGCGCCGACCCAACTTGGATAGGTCCTTTGCACAACTCACCCCACAAACTATTCTACCCAAGAAAATTTAAAAATTATTATTTGTCCAGTGTATTATTAAATTCTTCCCAAATTCTATTAATTATAAATCGATCTAATTTATATAAACCAAAGGAAATATTCATATTATTGTCAAAACTGCTTTTTATGAAACAAGATTCAATTATATTCCTGTCGACCATGGACTTGCTTGATACTACTTTCTCAACTTTTTGAAAATCAATTGGATGGTTAAAATCTCTTACATGAATAAATAGAGCATTGGAATCTTGTCCAGTTCTAATGCTATATTTATGTTGTTTTAATCTTAGTTCGAGATTTTTACCAGTTTGACCGTAATAAACTTTATCGCAAATTTTACAAGGAATCTTATAGACACATCCATCAGCATTTTGGGGGGAATTCTTTATCAAAAGTTTTTTTACTGTATCAAGATTTTTGAATACAACTTTAATATTAAAAGTCTTAAGAAGAGAAGGCATATCAACCAAGTTTTCATGGTAAGGGAGAACCAACATATTTTTAGTTGAATAAGGCTGGTTGTCCCTTTTTGGATTGTAAAAAGTATTTCTAGCAATTTTAAAAGATTTATCAATTACATTTCTTGGGTATTTTAAATCATTACCTATTTCATAAATTTTGGATATTTCCTCATCTATGAACTCAGGACTACAAATTCGTAAAGCTCTCAAAAACATTGATGAGAAAACAGACAGTTTGACTCTATCTTGATGCGAGGAATAATAGTGGACATAAGAACAGTTATTTGTAGGTTTTCTGTAAATTTTAAATTTGAATTCATTATTACCCTTAATAATTAAAACATCTAGAAAAGGCAATGAGTTATTTTCTTCAAACTCAACAGTAAAGTTTATAGAATGGGCTAAGCTATTTAGTTTTCCAAGGAAATGGTGTATATCTACATTTTTGGGCATAAGACACAAAATATCATCAACATATCTGAACCATTTAGCTCTATTAGGGAGGATTGTGTTAAGCAACCTTGTTTCAAAAAATTCCATGTATAGGTTACTAAGAACAGGTGAAAGAGGATTTCCCATTGCCATACCAAACTTCTGAGTGTAAAACTTATCATTAAATACAAATTTTGCATCAACAATGCAAAGTTTAATAAGTTTAATGATAGTAGGAACTGGCAATGGTAAATCATAGTTAACGAGTTCTTCAGATAAGAAACTTAATAAATCATCAACAGGAACTTTCGTAAACAAGGAAGTAACATCAAAACTAACCATGTTAAAATCATTTAAGTCAGTCAAGGAGCTTAATTTATCAACCAAGTCTATGTTGTTTTTAACATTAAAGTTAGAAATTTTGCCAACAATAGGGCTCAAAATATCAACAAGCCATTTGGATAATTTATATGAAACTGACCCTATGGAGCTAATAATTGGTCTGATTGGATTCCCTGGTTTGTGTGTTTTTATTAGTCCATACATGTAAGGTAAAGATGGATTAGTGGAAGTAAATTGTTTGACTAATCCATCTTTGCCTTTCAGTAGAAGTTTTATTGTTTTATTGAAATTGCTGTTTTTGTGGACAAATAATAATTTTTAAATTTTCTTGGGTAGAATAGTTTGTGGGGTGAGTTGTGCAAAGGACCTATCCAAGTTGGGTCGGCGCGCGTCAGGATCTGACAGTGAGGTACTGGCCAGACCCCTTATATAGCTTCCTTGGATGCTTTACTTTCATAGTTCCTTGATAATGTGAGTAGTCACGAAAGCGCTTGGAATTTCTCTATTCTTTCAGAGTGGTTGTTTTGCATATTCTAAAATCACCTGTTTACTGTGATCTTATTGCATATATATATATATATATATATATATATATATATATATATATATATATATATATATATATATATATATACAAACACTGATCTCTGGCTGAAGGAGACTCGAACCTACGAACCTTAGAACAAGGTACGCAGTGCTATACCAAACTCACCACACTGGACCAATACCTTGCCGTCCAGCTTGCGCTAGACGTTGATCCAAGGCAGCCAGCTTTCAGGGAGAATGCTTACAGCTTTTCATCTCATCCCCTGCATGCATCAGCCTTACTAGAGATTTTAGCGCAAGTTGGACTCCAAGGTATTGGTCCAGTGTGGTGAGTTTGGTATAACACTGCGTACCTTGTTCTAAGGTTCGTAGGTTCGAGTCTCCTTCAGCCAGAGATCAGTGTTTGTGTATATTTCACCTGCTCTCGCGAATTCCTTGCATATATATATATATATATATATATATATATATATATATATATATATATATATATTGGACGATTTTTGGAGGGGGAGGAATGTACAGTAGGGTCTATGCAATTTGTGATTTTTGTTTTTTTGAGGCTAATACAAAGCTGAAGCAAAGGATATATACTTTTGAAGTGTGTGTATATATACTTTTGAACTGTGTGGGTATATACTTTTGAACTGTGTGGGTATATATTTTTGAACTGTGTGGGTATATACTTTTGAACTGTGTGGGTATATACTTTTGAACTGTGTGGGTATATACTCTTTTATTTTGAAGGTATATAGTTGGTTGGTTCTTTAAAAAAGAAATGTAAACGTAAAGCAAGAGAATGTAGATAAATGATAAATGGTTCAGAGAACCAACAAGTTGATAAAGTAGACACATGTGCAACACTTGGGTATCTTTATGGTGGAAACACTTCGCTACACAGTGGCTTCATCAGTCCAAATACAGAGGTGAAATGTGAAGATCAGAGGAAG
Source organism: Cherax quadricarinatus (assembly GCF_026875155.1). Classification (NCBI taxonomy): domain Eukaryota; kingdom Metazoa; phylum Arthropoda; class Malacostraca; order Decapoda; family Parastacidae; genus Cherax; species Cherax quadricarinatus. The sequence continues at coordinate 29,444 of NW_026508130.1, forward strand.
CTTGAGGTGATCAGTCCAGGTTACCTTTTACTAAAGAATAGGACAGAGTCTGAGGCCAGGGTCTGAGGCCAGGGTCTGAGGCCAGGGTCTGAGGCCAGGGTCTGAGGCCAAGGTCTGAGGCCAGGGTCTGAGGCCAAGGTCTGAGGCCAGGGTCTGAGGCCAGGGTCTGAGGCCAAGGTCTGAGGCCAGGGTCTGAGGCCAGGGTCTGAGGCCAGGGTCTGAGGCCAGGGTCTGAGGCCAGGATCTGAGGCCAGGGTCTGAGGCCAAGGTCTGAGGCCAGGGTCTGAGGCCAGGGTCTGAGGCCAGGGTCTGAGGCCAGGGTCTGAGGCCAGGGTCTGAGGCCAGGGTCTGAGGCCAGGGTCTGAGGCCAGGTCTGAGGCCAGGGTCTGAGGCCAGGGTCTGAGGCCAGGATCTGAGGCCAGGGTCTGAGGCCAGGGTCTGAGGCCAGGGTCTGAGGCCAGGGTCTGAGGCCAGGGTCTGAGGCCAGGGTCTGAGGCCAGGGTCTGAGGTCTGTTTTTCTGAGAAATTGGATTTAATAATACGTTTAAACAACTTCGCAATATTATGTTGACGTTATGAGAGCTGTGTGTGTGTGTGTACTTGTCTATTTGTAGTTGAAAGGGTCAAGTCTCAGCTCCTGGACCGGCCTCTCTGCTGGTCGCTACTGGGCACCACCCACTCTCCTGGCTGCCTGAGATCACTCATACCTATTTTTAAATTTCCGAAAGGATCCTGCCCCAGGTACAGACCTATTTCCTGACATCCCCGTAGCTCTGTGTTTTTACAGTTATGCGCTTATGTACCTGATTCCCGCCTCTCAAACATTCAGATACCGCGGTAACATTCAGACATTCCGGAACGATAAAGGTTGCCACTGTCTGTAACTTACTATAAGAGAAAGAGAGGGAAAGAGAGAGAGAGACAGACAGAGTTCTGTTGATGCAACAGAAAACGGATAAAAACAGGGAATTCTAAGATAAATCCACAATTTACATAATAATAATAAGAAAAATTATTATTATTATCTTGACCTTGTTTTAAAAAGTTTGAACAAAAAAATGAGAGTTCCAGGTTGAAGGAAAAGTTAGTGAATGACTTTTAACTACGAAGTTTATAGTTAAGATACGACCACATTGTTCACCTGCCTAAATTAACATTAATTAATGTTTATCTATCTATCTATCTATCTATCTATATATATATATATATATATATATATATATATATATATATAATATATATATATATATATCATAAGACTGCCATCCCCACGAGCCCCTTTGGGGCGGGGCAGATGGCAGACCAGAGGCGTAGCTTCTCCCTACGAGCCCCGTGAGGGCGGGGACTGTGGCTAGGCCTGGGGACACTTGATCCCAAAGATGAGGGGGTACCTGTACCTCCTCTCATGGGAGACTTAGGTCTCGAGATACTCCCCAGATAGGGAGCCAAGGCCGGGTCACCACTACTTGGAAAAGACCCGGGCCTGGAGAGTACCGGCGTATAAGAAAAAAAATATGTATATATTTATATATATATATATATATATATATATATATATATATATATATATATATATATATATATATATATATATATATATATATGCACACATTACTGAATGCTGGTATTGCTAGTATTATTGATGATGATAAATTATGGTTGATGATCAGTAATGATTGATATTGATGATGATTGATAAATAATGATTGATATTGATGATGATTGATAAATAATGATTGATATTGATGATGATTGATAAGTAATGATGATAACTGATGATTAGTTATGATAAAGAATTTAAATTGATGTTTGTGAATGATAACTGATTATTAATGATTTTTCATTACTGTTGATAATGATTAATAATAATTATAACACTGATGACGTCTGGCTCTTAAAAACTCACCTAGTCATAGGGAAGCACTAAACCCGCAAGAAAGCCTTATCGTAGAAAACGGGCGAGTTGAGTGTGGCTGTTGATTTCAGTGGGAGACTCAGATAAATTGAGATAGTCCATCATCAGAGGATGATGAATTATTGTGTGTGTGTGTATGTGTGCACTCGCCTAATTGCGATTGCAGGGGTCGATTCACAGCTCTTGGCCCTCGCCCCTTCACTTGTCGCCACTAGGTCCACTTTCCTTTCTCCATGAGTATTATCATACCTCCTCTTAAAGCTATATATAGTAACTGCCTCCACTACCTCAGTCTCCAGACTATTCCACTTCCTGAAACTCTATGACTGAAGAAATAATCCAACTTCTAAGTGTGACCCCTTGTTGCGGTGTCCCATCTCTGAAACATCCTGTCTTTGTCTACCTTGTCGATTCTTCTCAGATCAAGTTCCCTTAACCTCTCCTCGTAGGACATGCCCCTTAGCTCTGAGACTACCCTCGTTGCAAACCTTTGCACTTTCTCTGGTTTCCTGACGTGTTTGTCTACGTATGAACATAAGAAGGAACACTGCAGCAGGCCTACTGGCCCATGCGACGCAGGTCCAACCCAACCTAGTCAGGTCAGGTCACATTCACTTAAGGAAGGAGCACGGCATCATACCTAGTAGCACAGGCTAGTCAGGTCCAACTCACACCCACTCATGTATTTATCTAACCTATTTTTAAAACTACACAACGTTTTAGCTTCTATGACAGTATTCGGGAGTTTGTTCCACTCATCCACAACTCTATTACCAAATCAGTGCTTTCCTACATCCTTCCTGAATCTGAATTTTTCCAACTTAAAAACCATTGCTGTGAGTCCTGTCTTGGCTAGATATTTTTAGCACGTTATTTACATCCCCTTTATTTATTCTTGCTTTCCACTTATATATCTCAATCATATCTTCCCTAATTCTACGCCTTTCTAGAGTGCCGATTCAGGACCCTCAGTCTATCACCATAGGGAAGATTTCTAATACATGGGATCAACTTTGCCTTCCTCCTTTTTATGTTTTCCAGAGCATTTATATCCATTCAGTAACATGGTGACCAAAACTGTGCAGCATAATCTAAATGAGGCCTAACCAAGGATATATAAAGTTGAAGAATAACCTGAGGACCCCTATTATTTATGCTTCTTGATCTGAAGCCAAGGGTTCTGTTCGCTTTATTGTGAACACTTTTGCACTGTTGTCTTGGTTTCAGGTTACTGCTAACCAGAACTCCCAAATCCTTTTCGCAATCAGTAATATTAAGATCTCAATTATTTAGTTTGCATGTGGCATGGTTATTGGTTCCATACTCTATACTACATACTCCAATATGGACCTGACGTACACGGTGTATAGGGTCCGGAACAACTCCTTACTGACATGTCGGAATGTTATTCAGAGGTTCGCTAGTCACTCGTAAGCTGCAGCAGTTATTTGGCTGATGTGAGCCTCAGGAGATGTGCCCGGTATTATACACACTCCAAGATCCCTTTCCTTGAGTGAACTTTGTAGTCTTTGACCCAGAAGATACTTGAAGACGATGTAATCAGTCCATCACCCTTAAAGTTTTGAGGTGGTCAGTCCCTCAGTCTGGAGAAGAGCATTGTTCCATAGTATGAAACAATATTGTTTCATACTATGGAACAATGCTCTTCTCCAGACTGAGGGACTGACCACCTCAAAACTTTAAGGGTGATGGACTGATTACATCGTCTTCAAGTATCTTCTGCTTCTATCAACTTTTCTGTACTCGACTGAAGAAGCCTACTGTGTAGGCGAAACGTTTCGAAATAAAGATACCTAACTGTTGCATATGTGTCTTACCTAACAACCTGTCGGTATTTTATACCAATTTAATGTTCAGTCTTTGACCCAAGTAGAATGTGTTCTGTCTGCGGTCTTCTTCGCCCTTCCCTGATCTTCATGACTTTGCACACTGTGGGGTTGAACTCCAGGAGTCAGTTGCTGGACCAGGCTTACGGCCTGTCCAGATCCCTCTTTATTACTCCCTTATCCACCTCCGAATAAATTGTCCGCATTAACTTCACATCGTCTGGAAACACGGACACTTCTGAGTATTCTGTCCGTCATGTCATTCACATATACATGTATCAGAAACAACATTGGTCCTAAAACTGATCCCTGTGGAACTCTGCCTATCACAGACGCCCACTATAATACTTCATCACATACCATGACTCGCTGCCTTTCCGTCAGGTATTCTCTGATCCCTTGCAGTGCCTTTCCTGTTATACCTGCCTGGTTCTCCTGCTTTTGCTCTAATCTCTTGTGTGGAACTGTGTCAAAAGCCTTCTTAGTCCAAGAAAACGCAATCTACCCACCCCTTTCTCTCTTGTCTTACTTCTGTCACCTTGTCAAAGAACTCAGGTAGGTATGTGACACAGGATTTTCCATCTCTGAATCCGTGCTGGTTGTCGTTTATAAGCTCATTCCTTTCTTGGTGGTTCACCACTCTTCTCCTGATAATCTTCTCCATGACTATGCATACATGTCAGCGACACTGGTGTGTTGTTTAATGCTTCATGTCTGTCTCCTTTTTAAAAAACTGGGACTACATTTGCTGTCTTCCATACCTCAGGCAGTCGCCCTGTTTCGATAGATGATATGAAGATTGTTGTTAGTGGTACACATAGCGCCTCTGCTCCCTCTCTCAGGACCCATGGAGAGATGTTATCTGACCCCGTCGACTTTGAGGTATCTAGCTTCCTTAGAAGCCTCTTCACTTCTTCTTCGGTTGTATGTATTGTGTCCAACACTTGATGGTGTATCCCACCTCTCCGTGTGAGTGTGTGTGTGAATGTGTCAGAGGTATGCCAGAGAGAGAGAGAGAGAGAGAGAGAGAGAGAGAGAGAGAGAGAGAGAGAAAGGTTGATTGATTGGGACACTAACAAGGTAGACCACTTCTCTCCCACCTGCTCCCAATGCATTCAACGACCGACACTATCATCTGTCTGGCTCTGTGTGGCTCTCTCTGGCTCTGCGTGGTTCTTTCTGGCTGTGTGGCTCTTTCTGGCTCTGTGTGGTTCTCTCTGGTTTTGTGTGGTTCTATCTGGCTCTGTATGATTCTGTCTTGCTCTGTGTAGTTCTGTCTGGCCCTGTGTGGCTCTCAATGGATCTGTGGTTCTGCCAGGCTCTGTCTGGCTCTGTGTGGTTGTGCCTGGCTCTGTCATTTTTCCTGGCTCTCTATGGCCCTGTGTGGTTCTGTCTGGCTCTCAATGGCTCTGTGTGGCTTTGCCTGGCTCTCTCTGGCTCTGTGTGGCTCTCAATGACTTTGTGTGGTTCTGCCTACTCTCTCAGGCTCTATGTGGCTCTCAATGGCTCTGTGTGGTTCTGTCTGGCTCTGTGACTCTCAACGGCTCTGTGCGGTTCTGCTGGCTCTCAATGGCTCTGTGTGGTTCTGTCTGGCTCTTTCTGGCTCTGTGTGGTTCTGTCTGGCTCTCTCTGGCTTTGTATCGTTCTGCCTGGCTCTCTCTGGCTCTGTGTGGTTCCGTCTGGCTCTGGCTCTCTCTGGTTTTGTGTGGCATTCAATGGCTCTGTGTGATTCTGCCTAGCTCTCTCTGGCTCTATGTAGTTCTGCCTGGCTCTCTCTGGCTGTGTGGTTTTGTCT
>NW_026508130.1:37500-40000 GCF_026875155.1 Cherax quadricarinatus
TATATATATATATATATAATATATATATATATATATATATATTATATATATATATATATCTATATCTATATATTTCACTGAGTTTGTTTAGTATTTAATTATTGTAAACAAATCTAAAATATATTTAGTTGGGTTAGGCTAAAATAAATTGCACTTGTTATAATAAGGTTAGGTAAGTTTTCTAAGATTCTTTGGTGCAAATTTAAAAATTTTTACATTAACATTAATGAAAAAAATTATCTTTAAACGTATAAGAGAAAATTTTAGAAAGGACTTAATTTTAAATGAGTTCTTGCTAATTGACCAGTTTTACATATTCGGCACGACATATATATATATATATATATATATATATATATATATATATAATATATATATATATATATATATATATTATATATATATATATATATATGTTTTTTTATCCTCCTCCTCGGCATCCACTTCCCTCCATCATTTCCTTCTACTCCATCCTCCATCCACCCTTCCATCTATATCGTATCTCTGATGGGCGACAATCAGATCACTGATGGAGTGACGGCTGCTTTATGTGATGCAAAATTGTGTTTGAATATCCCTATATTGTGGTGGCGGTGATGGTGGTGGTATTGGTGGTAGTTGTGGCGGTGGTAGTTGTGGCGGTGGTAGTGGTGGTGGTGATGGTGGTAGTTGTGGTGATTCTTTGGAGAAAGAGTTCACATAGAGGCGGAATACCAGAGGCCCTATAGAGTGTAAACATAGCTCCTGTGCATAGAGAGGCAGTAGAGCACTAGCCAAAATTTACGGACCAGTAGCCCTAACATCACACAACTTGCAAGTCTTTGAAAAAGTGATGAGACGTCAGATTACAAACTTTATAGAACAGCATAACCTACACAACCCAAAGCAGCATGGATTTAGAGCAGGGAGATCTTGCTTGTCACAGTTACTAAACTGCTGTGACAGAATTACGGAGGCGTTGGAAGAAAACCAAAATGCAGATGTAGTTTAGACTGAGTTCGCAGACGTATTTGACACATGTGATGATGGATTGATTGCACATAAACTGAGGGCGATAGGTATTACTGGGGAAATAGGTAAATAGATATTCAATTTTCCGACAAACAGAACACAAAGAGTAATAGCTAAACAGAACAAAATCCAGCATTAGCAAAGTAAAAATTTGAGTACCCTCAAGGCAGGGTCCTGACACCTGTTTCTTATCCTCATGGCGGACGTTGGTAAAAAAACACTCGCCACAATTACGTATCATTATTTGCAGATGATACTAAAATAAGTTTGAAAATCACCTTGTCAGAGGACACAAAATAATTGCAGAATATATAAACAAAGTCTTCCATTGGTCAATGGAATAACATGACATTCAATAGTGACAAGTTCCAACTATTTACCTAAATATGGAAAGAATAAAGAATTGAAGAGAGAAACTAAACAAATCGCAAGATCACCAAATAGCACGAAAGGAGCATGTGAAAGATCTGGGTGTAATAATGTCAGCTGATCTTTCTTTCAAAGAACATAATGAAGCAAATATCATGAAAGCCATGAAAATGACAAGGTGGATAATGAGAACTTTCAGGACTAGAGAAACAGTGGTCATGGTGACACTTTTCGAATTACTTGTGCTCTGTCATTTCTTGTTCAGTGCTGATGGCAACATTCAGGGCAGGAGAGATATTAGAATTGGAACAGATACGGAGGTCATTTACGACCCACATAGAACCAATAAAGCATTAAAATTACTGGGATCGCCTCAATATCCTACAGTAAATATGTACTCACTTTAGCGGAGGAATGATAGATACATGATAATATATACGTGGAAGGTGATTGAGGGCTTGGCCCTAAATCTGCACACTGCCATAACAACATACTAGAGTGTGAAAATAACCTATTTTAAAACAGGGGCACCGTGGTCGCAATAAGAGAACATGGTATCAACATCTGTGGTCCCAGACTGTATAACGCCCTACCACAAGATAACAGAAACAAGGCCGGAATCCGTGTGTAAGCTTTCAAGAGGAGATTGAACATGTACTTCCGCCAAGTGCCAGATCAACCAGGCTGTGATAGAAATGTGGACAAGCAGGCCGCCAGCAGTAACAACCTGGTTAATCGGGCAAGTACCAGACAAGCCTGGCCCAGGGCTGGGCTGCGAGTGTAAGAAAACTCTCGAAAGTCTTCAGAGTTCAAAGATGATGGTGGTCCTGGAAGTGGTGCTGATAGTTGTGCTGCTGGTGGTGGTAGTGGTGGTAGTTGTAGTGGTGGTAGTTGTAGCTGTACTTATAGTAGTGGTACTTATAGTGGTGGTGGTTGTTGTGGTGGTAGTTATGGTGGTAGTTGTGGTATTAGTAGTGGTTATTGTGATGGTGGTGGGTGTGTACCTGTTCACCTAGCAGTGTATTAAGTCAAGCTACATCTCATGGACCCTGCCAGTTTACACAACAGTCAGGAACTAGTCTTCCCTACATCCAGGACTCTGTGTACAAGCCGGTCCTAC
>NW_026508132.1:0-12611 GCF_026875155.1 Cherax quadricarinatus
GGGTTATGAGAAGTACGGCAACGAGAGGGGAGGGGAAAGGGGTTTTAGAACAGGTTTGGGATTTGGGGTATGTCATTTGCGTAACATAAAGGGGAAAGCACTTTTGGGGAAATAACTGGGGGGGAATATGGAGGGCTTTAAGGGGATGCGAAAGGGCAAAGCACCGGAATTGATGGATTTCCCGGAGAGTTTTAATCAGCAGCATTGGGAATATTGAGGCTTTTTTCTGGTTAGGTTTTTAAATTGCATGAAGGAGAGAGGTGAGCTGGGTGAGAAGCAGGCAACGGCTGTCGTTGTATTGTAACCGAAGGGAAAGGGGCAGCATACGCTTGGGGATTACCGGGCGACCCTCGTTGTTATGCCAGATTATAAAATTGTTTGCAAGATTTTGGGAAATCGGGGTCAAGTGTGTGGTAGGGCGGGTAGTATCAAAAACTCAGTTTGGTTTGCCGGGAGGTCTATGGTGGAGGGGCATGGGTTACTTGGGGATTTCGTGGAGGCAAAAGGGGGGGAGGGAGGGAGGTTTGGTGCGCTCGTTTGGCAAGGGGCATAGATAGAGTGGATGGGAAAGCATTGAAAGCCATCCTCAGGGGTCAGGGGTTTGGGGGAAGAAATAGTGGGCTGGGTTGAGGCGTTGTATGGAGGGGGCAATGGCGAGGGTACAGTTTAAATGGTCGATTGGGTGGGAGATTGTAATGGGTGGGGGACTTAGGCAGGGGTGTCCTATGTCACAATTATTGTTTGCTGCGTACAGGAACCCTTTTAATAGATTGATGGAGCAGCGTATGTGCAGTGAGGGACCAGGGTGTGAGGTTGCGAGGGTTTTTGGCCAGTTTAATTGGGTATGTGGATGATACAACTGTTCTGATCAGGGAGGGGATGTCAATGACACATTAGACGGGGTAGTACAAATGTTCGCAGGGGGAACTGGATGAGGGTAAAAATTTAGATAATTTCCCTGGTCATGGGGTTAGGAGCTTGGGGGGTAGGGTTGATTTGGGGGAGTGCAGTTTTGAGGAGCAGGTGATTCGTTAAAAATCTGGGTCTTATTTATGCAGAGAGATCTACCTGTGGGACGCATGGAAAACTCGCTTTGGATGGTAGAAAGGATTTAGGGACGCTTGGGTGCATTGCGACCTTATCATTTGACCCTTGTGCAGGGGTGCCATTGTTGTTAATATCTTACTGTATAGCAAAGTATGGCCCCGTGGCAGCCGTGTTCCATTAACTGGCCGCAATAACGAACATACTTAGGAAGGTTTTTAATTCTTGTGGGGTTCGAGCTGTGGGTTGGATTAAAGGATGTGGTAATTGTTACCTGTAAGTAAGGGGGGGCTGGGATTGCTGGACTTAAAGCGGAGGTCAAAAGTGTCTCATTAAAAGGGAGGTGATGAAAGGGGAAAGTGTGGGGGGGGGGGGTTTGGCCAGGTCCATAACAGATTGCAACGGATGTAAAACAGGAGTTAAATTGCATGAGTTTTGAAACTGTGTTGAGGGCTCTGGCGTGGGATCGGAGCCAGCCCAAAAGGTTAAATAGGTAGGTTGTGTAGATTGTTAGCCGGGAGGGTTGTAGCGCCTGTAGAGGGGAAATTTTTCCCCTACAAAGTTTGAAATTAGTAATAAAAAATCGTGGGGGGTTAAATTATTTTTAAAAGTTTTTTCCTTGTTTCTCATAACTGTTGACAGTTGGGAATTTTGGGGGGGTTTTCAGTATTAATTTTGGAGGACTGGGGATTTCAATTGAAAAAAAAAAGGGATGGAAAAAGGTTTTATTGAGAGTTAAATTTTGATGGGGGGGGGGAAAGTTCCTTTTACCCATTAGGAAATTTAACTTTTGGGACGGGAAATTTTTTTTAAAAAAAAAGGGGGGGGTTTTGGAAGTTCAAAAAAATTTGAAAAAATAAAAATTTTGGGGAAGGGGGGGAAATTTTTTAGGGGTATGGAAAAAGGGATTAAAGGTTTCGGGGGGGGGGAAAATTTGGGAAAAATTTCTGGGGGGGGGGTAGGGGGGGGCATTCCCTTTCCCTTTAAAAAACAAAATTTTCGAAGGTTTGGGGAAAGCAAGTGAAAAATTAACCCTTTTACCTGGGGAGCTCCATTTTTGTTAAAATTTAAATTTTTATCTTTTTTGGGTGGTAATATTTTTAGGTAATGACATTTAATTGGAAATTTCTTTAAAACCCACATTCCCAAGTTTTTTCCTCATATGTGTTTTTGGTACATCCTTTCCCAAGGGAAATGTAGGTTTTTAAGGGGCCATAAGTCCTATTGTTTCAAATTTTTTTTAAAAAAAGAGGTTTAATATAATGTGTAAAAATTTGGGAAAAGGGGATGGTTTTTTTTATCTGCACCATCTTTATGTTATTATGTAGGGGAATTTTTTAGGGTTTTAAGTCGTTTTGTTATGTGTCCATTCTTTAGGGGAAGCTAAATGGTTTTTGTTTTTCAGATTCAAGAAAATTGAAAGTTCATTTTTGGGTTTAGACAATTTTATTCTTTGGTTTTTTAATTTTGTATTTTTGTGATTTTAACACCATTTTTGTAAAATTTTTTGTGGGAATTGGTTTTTAAAAAACTTTGGGGGTCAGGGTTTTAATTTTTTTAAAATTTAAATTTTAAAATAAAAAAATTTAAAAATAAACCACAAAAAAACTTTAATATGTTTAATATTGTTGGTTGTTGTGTTTTGTTTTGGGTTGTTTGTGTTGTTTTTGTTTTGTGGTAGTTTTGGTTAAGTGTGGGTTAAAAGGGGGGAGGGGGGGGCCCCCCGGGGAAGGTTAAAAAGAGGGGGGAATTTTGAAAAAAAGAAAAAATTTTTTAAATTTTTTTTTTGTAAAAAGTTTTAAATTATAAAAAAAAAAAAAAAAAATTAGCCTGGAGGTTTAAACGGGTTTTTTCCCCCCCATGTATTTACACTAGAACAAACCATTTTGGACTGTTTTTTAAATTTGGGGGGATACGGTATTTACCCAAACCCTTTTTGTTGGTTTTGAAAAAAAGTGAAGGGGGTTTTTTTTTTTTTTTTTCCCTTTTTTAATTTTAAAAAAAAAACAAAAAAAAAATTTTTATAAAAGTTTTTAAATGTAAGAAAAAAAAAACCTTTTAAAAGAAAAAAAAAAAAAAAAATTTTTTTAAATGGCTGTTACTTTTACAAAATTGAATTTTTTTAAAAAAATGCTTAAAGGTTCCAAAATTGAAAATAACAAAAAAGAATGAAAACCCCATCCCACTTAAAAAAAAAAAAAACCTCTAAAATTGCAATTCCTTTATCCCAACATAGTAAGATAATTAAAAAAAACAAAAATCGTTAAAAAAAAAACCCTAATTGTTAAAAAAAAACCCATAAAAATTCAAAAACAGGCATTAAACTGTCAAACGAAAAAAATTTTTCTGCCTCCCCCCAAAAAACCTATATAAAATTTTTAAAAAAAACAAAAAAATCTATGTTTTAAAAATTCTACTCTGCCCAAAAAAAGTTCAAAAAAAATATTTTTTTTAATTCCTTTCCCCAAAAATTTAACAAAACACCCCCCCTTTTTCAAAAAATCACATTAACTACATTACAAATGAAAACAGGTTTTTTTCCCTATTAAAAAAAACCCCAGAGTTAAAAAAATCCCAAAACCCTGTGTCCAAATAACTTATTTTTTTTAATTTTAAAAAATAATTTTTAAAAAAAATTTATATAAAACCCTACTTTAAAAGTTAATCTACCATAAGCCCTTATTTAATAACCCCTTGGATAAAAACCCCCAAGGGGAAAAAGGAAAAATTCCCCCTTAAAATTTTCCCCCCCCCCCAGGGACACCCGCCCCCCCCCTTCCTAAATTTGCCCCTTCTTACTTACCCAACACAAAATTTACGGCCCCTAAGTTGTTTTCCCTTTCGGGAAAACCTGATCCCCCCTCTCCCATAAATTTTTTCGAAATGCTTGAACTTGCCCAAAATTTTTTCCCCCCTATTTTCCCCCCCCATCACCCCTTAAATTAACAAAATTTTAAAATTAAAAAATTAACCCCCTTTCCCCCCAATTGCAGGCCCCAAAAACCAACCCCCCATTCCCAACCTATTAAAAGGAATTTGGGGTTAAAAAAAAAGAAGGATCCCCTAAGACCCCCAAACCCCCCCCCAAATTCGTTTGGAATTTTAAGAAAGGCCCTCCCCCAAAAAAAAATATAGGGCCCCGAGGTTTTTAATTAAAATTTAAAAATTTTCCCCCCAAAAAGGGAAAAATTTAAAGGGAAAAAAAACCCCCCCAAAAAAACCTAAAAACCCTTATCAAATTTCTATTAAAAAAAACCCCAAAAAAAATTTAAATTTTTAAACCATTCCCCCCCCAAATCCCCCTTATTTCCCCCCCCCCCCCAAAACCCTCAGAAACATTTCCCTTTTAAGCCACTTTTAGTCCTCTTAAAACCCCAACCCACCCTGATTTAAAGGAAACATTAAAACCCCCCCAAAAAAATTTTTTAAAAAAGGAAAAAAAATTTTTAAACCCCCAATCCCCCGAAGCTGCCCCAAAAATTGGGGCCAGGAAACAAACCAAACCAATAAAAATTTTTAAAATTTAACACAGGTTAGTATGGGGGCCCCCCCAAAAAACCCCCCCCAAACCCCAAATTTTTCCCCCCAACCCATTTTCATTTTTAAAAAAACCCCAAATTTTTAAACCCCGATTCAAAAAATTTCATTCCCCCCCCCCCACCCAAAAAACCCCCCCCGGGGGGCCCTTGTATTTTATCCCCGTATTTTCTTTGCACCCCCCGCCCCAAATTTTTTTAACCCCTGCCCAAAGAAAATTTGTCCTACCTTAAAACCCCCCACCCCCCCCCCCCCCCTTTCCCCCAAATGGGTACAAACGGAAATTTCTTTTGGGGCCCAAAAACCCGCAAAAATTTTTGGGGGCACCCTGCGGCCCTTATTCTTTTCCCCCCCCCCCCTTTTTTTCCCCTTTTTCCCCCCCCTTGGGCAATATTTCCCCATTCGCTTTTTTAAAATTTTAAGTATCCCCCAAAAACCCCCTTTCCACCTTATACCCCCCTGAGTTAAAAAAACCCCCCCCAAAGGTTAAAAATTTATTCCCCCAAAATTTTTTTTAAAACGCCCCTTTCCCGGCCCCCGCGAGTTTTTAACCAAACCCTTACCCCCGCCATTCCAAAATTTTTGAAAAACCCTTTCCCCTCCCCAAATCGGTTGGGGGCCCCCCAACTCCCCTTCCCTTTGGGGGTTAGGGTTTTTTGTTTTTAACTATTCCCCCTTTCATTTTTAAAAAACCCCAAAAAATTTTTTTTAAAACCCCAATTTAAAATAAAATTTGGGGGGAAACCCCCAAAAACCAAGCTTTTTTTTTTCCCCCCCAAAAAGATTTTTTTTTCCCCGGTATTCCCCCCCTTTGGGTTTCGATTTAATTTTTAAATTAAGTCCTTCCCCAATTAATGCCCCCCCCCCCCCTTTTCCTTTTTTGTAAACCCCCCAAAGACACATCCCTCTGTTCGCCCCTTGCCCTACTTTAAAACCCCCAAAATTGTTATCAAACAGGTTGGAGGCCCCCGTTTTACAAAAACCCCGAGGCTTTCGCCCCAAAGTTTTCCCCAAATTGGGTTTGTTAAACCTTTTTTTAAAAATAAACCTCCCCTTTTTTTTTATTTTCTCAAAAAATTTTCCCCCCCCACCCCCCCCTGGTTTCCATTCAAAATTTAGCCGCCCTATTTTAATTTTAATTTTTTCCTTCCCACTAAAATTTGAATTTTCCCTTTTTTCCCCCCATTACAATGACCCTTTTTCCCACACAAAGCTCCCTCCTGGGATAAAAAAAACCCCTCCAACCCCTCCCCCTTAAAAAACTTTTTTTAAAATCCTTTTTTTTGGGGGGGCCCCCCCAACCCCAAACCACCCCCTTACTGCTTGAGTCCCTTTAAAATTTCATTTTCCTCCTGGGGACCTTATTTCCCACAAAACCCCACCCCAAAAAATTTTATCTCCCAACCCCCCCCAAAGGCCCCCAAAACCCAAACCCCCCTTAAAAAAACCCCAAAGGGCCCGAAAAACCCTCCTCGGGCCCTCACCCCCTTTTTTAAATTCCCATCCCCCCAACTTGCCCCCTTGGGTATTAAGAAAAAAAGTTTAAAAAAAATTTTTTAACCTTTAATTTTTTTTCGGGGAAAACCCCCAAAAAAACGCCCCCTCCCCCCCCCCCCCAACACCCTCCCTTTCCCCTTTCCCTTTTCCCCGGGGGGGGTTTCCCCCTTTCCCCCCCCCCTTTTAGAAAGGGCGGAAACTCCCAAAATTTTAAATCCCAAAACCCCAAATTGGGCCCTGGGAAAAAACCCCCTTTAGTTTTTTAAAAATTTTTAGTAACCCTTTATAGTTAAAAACCCATAATTTTACGCCCCGGCCATTAAATTTTTACCCCTCTTTTTTTTAAAAAAATTTTTTTACTCACAAAAAAAAAGGTGTTTTTTTTTGTGGTTTTTTAAACCCCCCCCCCCCAAAAATTTATTTTTTTGGGGGGGGGGCCCCGGGGCCTTAAATTGGCCCCCCCCCTTTTTTTCCAGCAGAAATTTTTTACGGTAAACCGGAAAACCTAAACCCCCCTGGGGGGAATGATTTTGATATAAAAACCCTACCCCAAATTATTTTGATTTTCGGGGGGGGGGGGGGGGGGGGGGGGGGGGGGGAAAAAAAAAATACCCCCCTTTTAAAACCCGGGTTGCAATTTTTTAAACCCCCCAAGTTCCTAAATTTGAATTTTTTGTATTGGCCCTTTTTTTCCCGGAGGGATGGCGGGGCGGGACCCTCAACCAGGGGGCCCCAACCGTTTCCCCAAAAACCCCAGTAAATTTTTTTTTCCTATTCCCCTTTGGAAAAGGGGGTGCAATTTAAATTTAGACAGGTTGGGGTAGGTCGCGGAGTGTCTACCCCCAAAGCGGACAGCTTTTGGGGGTTTTTAAAAGCCGGAAATTTATCCTTTGGGGTTTTTTCAAAAAGGTCATCTTGAGGTTGAAAAATCGGGAAAAAAAATGCCCCTCCCCCAAAAAAAATTGGAGAAAATGACCCCCCCTCCTCAAAAACTTTATATTGGTGAAAAAATTTTTTTTTAAACCCAAAAATCCGTAAAAATTTTTTTACATACAGCGGGGTTTTTCCCTTAAAACCGGTATTTTCTAAACCTTTGGGTTTTCTTTTTGAAAAAATTTTTTTGTTAAAAACCTAAAGTACAATTTTCCCATGTTCCCATGCCCTTTCCCAAAAAATTTTCCCAAAAAAGTCGAAATTTTTTTAAAATTAAACCATTACCTTTTCCCTAAAAGATTTTGAGATGGGCCCTTTTTCCTTTGGAAGAATTAAAACCCCTAACGAAAAGGGGGTAAAACACGGGGGGTGAAAAAACCCCAAATTTCCCCCCGGAATAAAACTTGGGGGGATTTTTGCCCCATAACGCCTTATTTGGCTATCGTAGGGGTTTTTTGGGGGTTTTTTTAAAATTTTGTTTTTTTTTTTTTAAAAAAATTTTAAAAAAAAAAAAGGGGGGGAAAAGAACCCCGAAAATGTTTTTTTTTTTTTATTTTTTTTTTTTTTTTTTTTTATTAAATATTTAAAAAATCCCCCATTAATATTAAACCCCATTAAATCCTTTAACCCCCCCTCCCGCTTCACCACACTTCCCCAAACCTTTTGGACCCCACGTTACTATATAAAAATTTTTTAATACCCCCCCAAATGGTTTTTTTAAAAACAACCTAAAATGCGGGAATTGACCATATTATCAACATATTAAAACCCCCCCCCCCCGGGGTTTTCCCAAACCACCCCACTTTTAAAACCTAACTATAAACAATGAATTTGCTTAACCAAATCACACAGCCAATTCCAACATTAATTTAAATTTCCTTTTTTTTTTTAAAAAAATGTTAAAAAAAGGGGAAAAGAAATAAAAATAAAAAAAATTTAAAAAAAAAAAACAAACCCAAAACCAAAAGTTTAACCAAAAAAAAAAAATTTTTTTAAAAAATAACACACTCAACAGCATTCAAGCTCAAACCCCTTATATGGACATTACAAAAACTTTTGACAACAGTACAATACAACATAAAATTTAACCGACAAAGTAAAACAAAAAGATGGCCTAGAGCACCTAACCACAAAACCCCATAACACCACGTTCCCAAATTTATTAACACTTCTGACGTGCATTAACCTCTTTTCTCTCAAAAAAAAATGAATTGCAGAACCGTGACGAACAATAATGCACAGACTTAAACAAACATTCACATCATACTCTGGACACCGGGGCTGTCACAGCATCAACATATGCAGTGCAAGGCACCAAAAAACAAGTTGGGGCAAAACAGCAATTATATAGCAAATTCCAAATTACAATGTATTCCGTAAATCAATATTACCCCACACAATATTATAATAAGTAAAAGTCCGTCACACAAAAACGGCCAGCTCCACAGTGCAGCACCCCTGGCCCCAATTATTCCCATGCTCACTCACCCCAAAACTCCGCAAAACTTTTTTTTATCCATTACCCGGGAGGGAAAACCCTTTTTCACCCCCACTTCCCTACCCCCAACACTTTCCAATCTACCCCCCCCTCCCTCGTTATTACAAATCTAAAAAAACCTGTAAAGTAAGTTGCCTTATCCCTCTGAAAAAAAACCTTCCCCCACCCCTCCCTAAATTTCCTTATTTCTACATACCGTTTTATAGACGTTAACGCTAACCCCCCCCTCTTTACCCCCGTAACCTGTTTGCCCCGCAACCCCACATATATAAAAACTGCCATTAATGTACCCCCAGCCTTTATTACACTTCCCCCAACCCCCCACGTCGAGACTTAATGCCTCAATAAAAGAAATTCCTTTACCCCTATCCATTATCACCCCATTTAACCACCCCTTGAAACACTCCTCAGTCCTCACAAAAATAAACATGAAAAGCCGACTCCTCCCCACCACATATCCCCCACTCCCCCCCCCTCAAAAGATCTCTACCCGTGAAAACACCCGACGGTAAAAAACCATGCAGAAAACGATCATTACATCCCGACACGAGTTGCAACCTATCCTCTCAACCCATTCCTATACTTCCCCATCAACCTGGGGAAAATTCCTCTACAGGCGCTACAACCCTCCCCGGCTAACAAACTACACAACCTACCTAATTTTTAACCTTTTTCTGGCTCTCGACCCCCCCAAGCCCTCACACATTTTTTTCACCTGCAACTCAATCCCGTATACCCGTTGCAATCTGTTATGGATCCTGGGCCAAAACCCCCCCCCCACCCACACTTTTCCCCCCAACCTCCCTTTTTAAAGAAGACACATTTGACCCTCCCTTTAAGTCCAGCAATCCAGCCCCCCTTTCTTAAAGGGGAAATTACCACATCTTCTTTTTCCAACCGCTCGAACCCCCCAAAAAATTTAAAAAAATTCCTAAGTAGTTTGTTATTGCTGGCCCAGTTAATGGGAACACGGCTCCCGTGCCCTACTTTGCTATACAAAGATATTTTAAAAACAATGGGACCTGCACAAGGGGCAAAGAAAAAGGTCGCAAACACCCCAAACGTCCCCAATCCTTTTCTACCATTTCTGCAATCGCTCTTGGGCTGGTAGACCCCTTCCAAAAGCTCCCATAACCTGACAGCTTAAACAGGGGGTGGTTTGTGGGCTCTGTTGCCCCCGCTGGGGGAATTATGGTTTGAATCTTTTTTTCGCAGACCGTTACACAAAATTAATGCTTCATGCCTTACCCTGTTCAGTCAATACCTTCCCAAATAAAGGGGCAAAAGCATCAAAAAAATTTTATGGGGGACCTGGAAAAACCTTATTTTAAATCTTCTCGACATTTTGATCGTTTTTACCGCTTTTAAAGTTTTTTCTTCCCCTGCCCCTTGAGATGGTATGTCTCATATTATCCTGAAAAAAGGAAAATTCCCCCCCTTCGAAACAAAACGAACTGACATCAAAAGTTTTTGAAAATAGGAACTTGGGCATTTCCCAGCAAATATAATGGGCCCTATACAGAGCCGGAAGGTACATTAGCCTTTAAAAAAAAGGGTTTCGCCAAACCCCCCTCCCCTTTTTCTTCAAATTTTTTAAACACCCGGGAATGTTTAAAACCCGGAACGGTACTTCGCTTTTTTTGGAAAATTACCAAAGCCCCCATTAAAAAGAACGACCGGCCCAAAAACCCGTGCAAAAGACTACCCCATCCCCTGTAAAACATCTTCTCCGTGGCGTTTGTATAATGGTGGAAAAAGGCCCCTTTTCGAAATGGATGACCTTCCCCTCCCTGCCTCCTATCGTTCCTAACCTACCCGGGTGTCCCCCCCGTGTGGGTTTTGGGAAAACGAATCGGAGGGGTTTTAAAGGTCCCCCTTTAAACCTTTCCACCGCTGTTAACACCGCCCAAGACGGAACTTCCCGATCCGATTTAACAATTTTAACCCGAAAGGCCCCGGACGGGGAAAAACGGGATTCATCCTCATTGGAGTATTTAGGAAGTAGGTTCCCTCTTTTCATAGTAAGGTTAAAATAAAACCACACTCAATTTCCGGATACTTTCACGCCGCACAAAAACTGGGGGAAAAAAACTAGAATTGAGGGGATAGGGGGGTCTGAACGCCATCGAAAAGGGGGCGAAAAAGGAAACTGTAAAAGAACAATAGAGTAACAAAAAGTGGTAACCACGGGAAGAAGAGGGAAATTAAAAAAATTAACAGGCCTAGGGTTATACTCTAATTTTAACGTTTTGCAAAAAAAGGGGTTTGATCCAGCGCAAACGCCCCATTCCTTCCGTAGCTTGATGACCTCCCCTCCCTGTACCCTCCTATCGATTCATGAACCTCCAACCATGGAATAGTCATGCCTTTTGTCTTTGTTTCTCCCTACGCAATACGCACGATGAAGGTCTATCGCCCCATAACACCTCTTCCACCCCCGCCTGTACCCCACCGCTTGGAACCTCTCATCCGGGTACCTCACGCAGCCTCCCTTTAATTGCCATAATTTCATCCATTGATAAGTGCCCGCCACCGCCCCCCCGCATAACAACCCCGTAATCTATCCTCCAAATAGTTAGAAAAGCCCTATTTTAAAGAATTGATACTTTCCCTTCCTTTACGTAATATTGCTTAATCCGTTCTTTAGCCACACCACCCCCACCACATCACCACAATCCTCTACCCCCCTTTTATCTCGCACGTAACCCCTCCCACAGCTTCGCAAATCCCTCTATCCCCTCCTCATCACCTACACACACTTGTATTTAATTTCCAATATCCCCTAGATATACCTGCTAGTGACTCCCACGCCACCTCTGCTACTACCGCCCGATGATCCGAATAAGCTACTTCTATTGTAGGGAAAAATGTCAACCCAAACCCCCTTGAGATATATACAGCCTATCCAACCTAGCAGCGTAACCCCGTCTTACAAAAGTGTGCTCTACCTCCCACGCCCCTCCTCCAACCCGCATCCCGCAACTGAATATCCCTCAAAAGATCTCGCAAGGCCCGCCGACACGTGCCCCGCCCCTTTTGGTTCCACGTCAGCCCTCCTAATAACGCAGTTCCAGTCCCCCACCAACGATGGCCACTGCAGGTAAACCACGTAAGAAGAAAACTGTTCTTCAATACAAAATCCCTTTTTACCCTCACATCATTTCCGCTGGTGCATACACACTTTCAAAAGATACCCCCCTGTCCCATCCACCACCCATCCACGCGCAATACTCCCTTTCCCCCTCCCCCCCCTCACTTCTTAGCAACACAAACGGGCTTGCCTCCCTGATCAATATACCCACACCACCTTTCAGACGTGCAGATGGCAGAGTCATGACCTGAAACCCCTCCACCTCGAGCACTCTTCCCTCCTTGAAATGTGTTCTTGCAGGAACACTACATCCACCCTATATTTATACAGAAACATTCGGAAACCATTCCCTTTTTCACACTATTACACAGTCCATTTACGTTCACAGTCATACACCTAAGGCCTCTTTAATAGTTTCCAACCCTTCCTCCTCTCTTCATTCACCCAGGCCCCCTGCCCCAGAGCCACAACAAGGCCTTCACACCATCAACCCCTCCCCCCTTTTTTTTGCGATGCCTCTTATCGTGACTGCTTCGACATTGCTCTTCCTTCCTCCCCGACCTCTGCGCCGGCGTCAGGACATCATCTGAGTCTGACGCCGCCGCTCTCTTCCTCGTGATGCCCCACATCCATGTTATCTTTAGAGGGTTTCCCTCACGATGAACCTCTACTCCACCACGCCCCGTTCCACAGCACACGGGGACAACTCCTCTTACTTTGTTGGCCCGTCAACCCCTGCTATGTTTTTTTATCCTTTCATTCCTCTACAGGCAACCGCCGTGTCTCTCACCAGCTCAGGAACAACTCCCTTTCAGGCGGTGTCAATGTCCTTAACACTTCCTGAGCTCTTCCCCTAGAGCCTGCACCTCCTCCTGCACTTGCACTTCTGTACTTTTCCTTGTGTAGTAACAGATCCTTTTACATCACAGCTTACCTCACACATGCCATTCTCCCTTTGGGAAACCTCCACCTCTTCACTCCACAAGCGCCCATGCCCTTGCTTCCCGGGGT
>NW_026508134.1:0-11239 GCF_026875155.1 Cherax quadricarinatus
AAATTTCCCCCAAAATCTATTTTTTTATACTTCGAATTTCCCCCTTTATTCTTCGTTAAAAAAAAAGGGAATGAAATAGGCTTCAAAATTTTTATAAGGACATTGTATTAATTTTGTCTTTCCTTTACGCTGAATGTCTTCTAACGAATTTATGTATCTGTAATATAGAGACCAGAATTGAGCTGCATAATCTAGGTGAGGCCTTACTAATGATGTATAAAGCTGCAGCATGACCTCTGGACTTCTGTTGCTTACACTTCTTGATATTAAATACCCAGTAATCTATTTAATCCCATTAATCTATAGTATTACAAACTATAGTATTAACAAACTATAGTATTAACAAACTATAGTATTAACAAATATTAGTATTAACAAACTATAGTATTAACAAACTATAGTATTAACAAACTATAGTATTAACAAACTATAGTATTAACAAATAGTATTAACAAACCAAATTACCCTATTACCAAACTAAAAGTACCCAATTACCCAACCAAACTACCCTATTACCAGAGACCTTTCTTTCGATACGCACATGTTCAGAAAATTGGGGGCTGCCAATTTTTCTTTTTTAAACAATGAAAATTTTTCCCCAAGCAATCCCAAATTTTAAAACAAACCCTTACCCCTTTTCCCTTTGTTGAATGTTTTTCCCCCAAAAAAAGAGGGGCAAAAAAAATTTTTCCTTTTTTTTCAAAGAAACTATCTTGGGTTTTTGGGGGGGGTCCTTGGGGAAAATCCTCCCCCTAAAAATATTGCATGTTTTTTTTTTATTTCACAAAAAATTTTTTTTTTTTCCTTCAATTAGGTGAGATCTGTTTTCAAACCTATTTCCCCCTATTTTTAAAAAAAGGAACTTATTAACAACTTTAAAAATTTCCCACTTGGCTGAAATCTCCAACCAAATTTAGGGGGATGGGTAACATGCCAATCTACTTTCCGACTTTTTTGTATTGAGGGCCCCTTGAAGGGATAGTTTCAATAAATTGAATGGTTTTGGGGTTTCACCCAAATTAATTGTTAAGAAATGCAACCAAGGTCTTTCGAAAAAACCCCTTTTATTTTTGTCTTGAAATATGGATAGAGGTTTTAATTATTTTTTGGGGAAATTTAAAATTGGATTTGGGAAATCTTTGTTTTGGGGTATTTTAAAGGGGGTGGGGTTAAAAAGGGCCCCGCAGGGCCCCCCTTTTTTTTTGTTTCTTATTTTTAGGAAATGGGGGTTTATGGTGAAATTTAAAGGGTTTGGTATGGGCAGGCTTTGGGGTGTTTTTTTTTAGGTTTTAAATTCATTTGGGGGGGGTTTATTTATTTCTTTTAAAAGGCCCTTTTTTTGGTGAAGAAAAAATTTGGTTAATGTTTTTTTAGGGGGGAATTTTTAAAGGACCCCTTTGGAAACCCCCCTTTCTGTTTCTTTTTTTGTTTTAGTTATTAAAGGAAGAATCAAATTTTTTTTTCTTTGAAAGGCCTTTGAAGTAAATATGTAAGTATTATGAATTGCTTTAAAAAAAGGAAATTTAGAACTCAAGGAATTTTTGCCTTTTTTTTCGGTCTTCCAAATCTTCAAATGGAAAAATTTCGAGGTTGTTTCTTACAAAAAAATTTGAATTGAAGAAAAAATAAAACAAAGGGGTTTTGAAATTTCCGAAATTGTACAATAAAAATTAAGAAAATTATTTTGAGAAAACAATTGCACTTTGTTTCTTTAAAAACTTTACTTTGCAAAAAGTCTTCTTGGCCCCAAAAAAACCAAAAAGGGGATTTATAATTTTTCCCCCCATGAAATCAGAAAAAAAAAAAAAGAAATTACAAAGCTGAGCTTTTTGAAAATGAGAAATTTTGCAGCAAGGGAAACTTTTTTGGAAAAATTTGCCCAAAGTGGCTTTTTTTATTAAACAAAGGGGAAGGGTGGGAAGAGGGAAAAGAGGTTCAGTCCCCCAAATGGATGAGGTTAAACACAATTTTTAGAAAGAAAACTAGGGGGTTTTACTCTTTAACTGTTTAATGCTTAAACACATCATATGTCCCCCCACTATGAATGGGTCTTTTCAAAGGTTCAAGCGTTAAAACTTTTAAAAGACCCAAATGCTAGTGTTGGGCTTTTGATGTGGTTAAAAACCACAAGTTAAGACTGGCCTTATGCGATTAATTTAAATGCCCGCTTCAAATTTGGGGGTTTTTTTCCCCTTCATCCCTTAAACCTCCTATGGGATCTTTTCAAAAATTTTTTAAAAGGGTTTCCCCCTTTTAAAAGGGGCCCCTTTACTGTGGTTTAACATATCCCCTGCCGTTTTAATCCCCCATAATATATAACCCACGGCCCTTTTTGAATTCTCAATTTTTTTGGCTAAACCCTGATCCGGTTTTAAAAGATTTCCCCATTTTCCCCCTTTAGTTTCCCTTTTTTAAAGGCGAAGAAGCCCTGGTTTTTAATTTTTTATAAAAATTCCCATATCCAAAGGTCCTCTACTTCTTTTTTTAAAAAATTCAAAAATTCATTTTTTATTATTTTTTAAAAAAAAAACAACAAAGTTTGTCAAGATTTTCCAATAAAAATCTTTAAAAAAAGTCTTAAAAAAAAGAAAAATCAACAAAAAGAGACAGGTATGGCCCCCGAGGAAAAACCTGCCCTTTTGCTAAGAAAAACTTAGAGGCGTCAAAACTAAAAAAAAGGAAAAATTACCCCAATGAAAAATTGGGGCAAACCCATTTTATTTACTAAAAATTTTAAAAAAACCCCGATTTTAGCTTTATGAGATACGGCACTAAAGACAATTTTGGATTGTAAAAAAAAAGAAAAAAAATTAAAAAACAAACCCCAAAAAGAAAAAAAGAAAATTATAACACTCAAATTTTGGGCCCCCAAAAAACTAAAAAAAAAGGGAATCAACCCGTGTTTACGGTCCCACCCAATTTTTCCCTAAAATAAAAATTTCCCAACCCAATTTTAATCAATAAAAAAAACTCATGTGCTTTTTTTAATATTTACTATAAAACGGTCACTTGAGTGTAAGTCGACTTGCAAATAATTAAACAAATTTGAACAAATAATCTTAATTGCAAAGCTTTTCCTTTTTTCATAAAAATTTTTTGAAAAAAATTTTTTAAGCTTTAAAAAAAATTGGAATTTTTTTACCTTTTTTTAACATCAAACCCTGCCCCCAATTTTTATCCAACCAAATTTTTAAAAATTTCCCCAAGGTTTTACTCAACAACCCCCATAGTTTTTTTTTTTAAAATTCCCCAAACAAAACCTAGCTAACATTTTTAGTTTTTTAAAATACACCCCTTTTAAAAAAAAAACTTTCAATAAATTCTTTTTTAAATTACATTATTTCCTTTTTTCTTTTGGTTTTCATTTAAAACAAAAAAGGAATAGAGGTTTTTCCCATACTGGGGGCCCTTTCTTCTCCCCCCCAAAACCCAAAAAAATTTGACCCCCCCAATTTTTTAAACTCCCAAAAAAATCGATGGTCTCCCCTTCCCCCTCCCACCATGATTTATCCCCCTAAATTTAAACTAAAATCTAGCCCCCAATAAAATAGGGGTTTTTATTTACATATTCCAAACCAATAAACCCGTTTTTAACTAAATTTTTTAAATTTTAACTTTTTGGGGTTTTCCCCGGAGAGAATCCCCGACCTTGTTTACCCCTTTATTAAACCCTAAAAATAAAAAAACATGATCACCCTTTTTCCCAATACAGGGGCTTTTTTAACATATAACAAAATTTACCCCCCAATACCCTTATTTAAACTTTGATACTTCCCCCCTTTTCAACAAAATTAAAATTTAAAAAAACCAAATTTCCCAAAAAATTTTTTATCAGTTTTTTTTTCAAAAATTGAATTTTTAACAATTTAGTCCCTTTTGTTTAAAAAACCAGAATTGAAACTGTAAACCCGGAGCCTTTTTAATTTTTTAAACTGGCCTACCCCTTTTTTCTTTAATTTTGATTTCCCATTTTTTTTCCCAAAAATTTTAAATTTAAAAAAAATTTTTATTAAAAAATTTTAAATTTCCCACCCTTGATTCCTTTGTTTAAAAAAAAACAAAAATAAAAAAAAAAAAAAAAAAAAAAAAAAAAAAAAAAAAAAAAAAAAAAAAAAAAAAAAAAAAAAAAAAAAAAAAAAAAAAAAAAAAAAAAAAAAAAAAAAAAAAAAAAAAAAAAAAAAAAAAAAAAAAAAAAAAAAAAAAAAAAAAAAAAAAAAAAAAAAAAAAAAAAAAAAAAAAAAAAAAAAAAAAAAAAAAAAAAAAAAAAAAAAAAAAAAAAAAAAAAAAAAAAAAAAAAAAAAAAAAAAAAAAAAAAAAAAAAAAAAAAAAAAAAAAAAAAAAAAAAAAAAAAAAAAAAAAAAAAAAAAAAAAAAAAAAAAAAAAAAAAAAAAAAAAAAAAAAAAAAAAAAAAAAAAAAAAAAAAAAAAAAAAAAAAAAAAAAAAAAAAAAAAAAAAAAAAAAAAAAAAAAAAAAAAAAAAAAAAAAAAAAAAAAAAAAAAAAAAAAAAAAAAAAAAAAAAAAAAAAAAAAAAAAAAAAAAAAAAAAAAAAAAAAAAAAAAAAAAAAAAAAAAAAAAAAAAAAAAAAAAAAAAAAAAAAAAAAAAAAAAAAAAAAAAAAAAAAAAAAAAAAAAAAAAAAAAAAAAAAAAAAAAAAAAAAAAAAAAAAAAAAAAAAAAAAAAAAAAAAAAAAAAAAAAAAAAAAAAAAAAAAAAAAAAAAAAAAAAAAAAAAAAAAAAAAAAAAAAAAAAAAAAAAAAAAAAAAAAAAAAAAAAAAAAAAAAAAAAAAAAAAAAAAAAAAAAAAAAAAAAAAAAAAAAAAAAAAAAAAAAAAAAAAAAAAAAAAAAAAAAAAAAAAAAAAAAAAAAAAAAAAAAAAAAAAAAAAAAAAAAAAAAAAAAAAAAAAAAAAAAAAAAAAAAAAAAAAAAAAAAAAAAAAAAAAAAAAAAAAAAAAAAAAAAAAAAAAAAAAAAAAAAAAAAAAAAAAAAAAAAAAAAAAAAAAAAAAAAAAAAAAAAAAAAAAAAAAAAAAAAAAAAAAAAAAAAAAAAAAAAAAAAAAAAAAAAAAAAAAAAAAAAAAAAAAAAAAAAAAAAAAAAAAAAAAAAAAAAAAAAAAAAAAAAAAAAAAAAAAAAAAATAGGGCCCGCTGCAGTGTTCCTTCTTTTTTATGTTCACAAGTATTTTCTATTCTGTCGCTTCAGATTAGAGTGTAGATCCTAGTATCTAAACCTAACTCCACAGGATATTCATAAAATAAGTGAATCATCTAAGTATTTCCCAAATTTAAATTTATTCCTGACTATGGAACTGAACTTCTCCAATCTCAAATCAAGGGTGATGGACTGATTACATCGTCTTCATATCTCTACTGTTCCCGCCTACTTTTTGTATTCGACTGAAGAAGCCTACTGTGAAGGCGATACGTTTCGGAATAAAGTTGCTAACTGTTGCCTGTGAGTCTTACTACCAACCTCTCAGTATTGTATACCAGACACTGCAACACAATGGCATCTTAGTACAGAAAACACCTCTTGTATTTGAGTGGGTCTTGCAAATGATGGATAGAGTTATCAGACCTTATTTTTTAGGGAGCATTGAAAATTGGATTTGGCAAATGCTTTGTTAGTGGGATGGATTGTAAAGGACCTGCGAGTATGACCCAACAGGCCTGCTGCAGTGATCCCCTTTCTTTTTCTTATGTTCTTATGGAAATAGGGTAGTAGATGAGTGGAACAGTTTACCTAGTTGGGTTATTTAGGCTAGGGCTTTGGGTAGTTTTAAATTTAGGTTGGGTAAATACATGAGTGGGATGGGTTGGATTTGAGTGGGGCTTGCACATCAGAGCTTATTTCTTGGGTACATGAAAATTGGGTAGGTCAAATGTTTGGTTAGTGGGATGAATTGTAAAGGACCTGCCTAGTAAAGGGCCAACAGGCCTGCTCGCAGTGTTCCTCCTTTCTTATGTTCTTATGTTCATTAAAGGAACGAAAAGCTAGTCTTTATTTTCTTCTGT
Organism: Cherax quadricarinatus; assembly: GCF_026875155.1. Taxonomy (NCBI): domain Eukaryota; kingdom Metazoa; phylum Arthropoda; class Malacostraca; order Decapoda; family Parastacidae; genus Cherax; species Cherax quadricarinatus. The sequence goes on from NW_026508134.1 coordinate 6,007, forward strand.
TAAGTCAGGTGCCTTTTGAAGTAAAATGTCAGGTGATGATAAGTATTTTGGTGAATGTGCTTATAAACGAAGAACTGTTACTGAAGGCTCATAGGAATTTCTTTCCTTTTTTTCAATCGGTCCCTTCCAAGTTCTTCAAGATGGGTAGTCAATTTCAGAGGTTCGTTGTCTTGGACGAGAAGAAGAGCATCATTCGAATGTCGAAGAAAAAGCTAAATGCTATGGAAGATTATGAAATTTGCCTTGCAAGATATGTACTAATTAGAAATACTCTCAAGAAAGTTATATTTGCAGAAAACAATTGCACTTCTGTTAACGTTTTCCAAAAATCTTCTACTTTGGCAGAAAGTCTTCGAGATGTGGCACAAACACAATTCACAAAAATTTATGGATTCTTGATTGATACTTCATCATTCTCGATATGGGAAAAACAGAAACAATGATCAAATGTATCAAAGCATGATGTCAGTTTGTTGAAGACTGAGACACTTATGCAGCATATGGGAATCTTTATTCAGGAAACGTTTCGCCACACAGTGGCTTCTTCAGTCCAATACAAAGAGGAAGGCGTAAGGAGAGGAGGAGAATGAGGTAATCAGTCCCTCAACCTGGAGTCGATGTGTTCAGTCCATCAATCTTGTAGAATGTACAGCATAGGGCCGTAGACGTGGCTTTATACTGTAGTGAGGGGGACTTGGCAGGCGGGGGCGGGATCATAGTGGTACCCTCCACTAGTCGAAGTAGGGCTTTGTCCAAAGGTTGAAAAAGCGTTGGGAAGAATTCTTTTTAAGAAGATCCCATGATGCTGCAGTGTCTGACAGTTGTGATGAAAGGTTTGAAAAACCGACAAGTTGAAGACTGAGACACTTATGCAGATATGGGAATCTTGCATAAGTGTCTCAGTCTTCAAATTGTCGGTTTTTCAAACCATTCATCACAAATGTCAGACAAATGCACATCATGGGATCTTCTTACAAAGAATTCTTCAACGCTTGTTCAACCCTTTTGGGCAAAGACCTACTTCGACTAGTGGATGGTACCACTATGATCCGCCTCCGCCCCGCTTCAAGTCACCTACTACAGTATATAAGCCACGTCTACGGCCCTATGCTGTACATTCTACAAGATTGATGGACTGAACACATCGATTCCAGGTTTAGGGACTGATTACCTCATTCTCCTCCTCTCCTTACGCCTTCCTCTTTGTATTGGACTGAAGAAGCCACTGTGTGGCGAAACGTTTCCTGAATAAAGATTCCCCTATGCTGCATAAGTGTCTCAGTCTTCAACTTGTCGGGTTTTTTAAACCATTCATCACAAATGTCAGTTTGTATTCATTAATATTGATAACCGACACAAAGCTTTAGTGACAAGATTTTCTCAATAAAGAGTCTCATTAATGACGTCTTTGAATTTTCCAAGTATTTTGCCAATAAATCTAACATTATTAGTAGAGCATTGTAGCAGGCCTAGTGGCCCACGGGGAGGAAGACCTAGTCACTTTCTGTCTAATGCCATTGACTCTACTTAGTCAGTTACAGCTCTTTTCCACTAAAACAAGGAGCACAGAATCTGACCTACAATCGCAAGCTATTCAGGTCTAACTCACACTCTTGTATTTATCTAACAAATTTTCAAAACTACACAGAGTTTTAGCTTTAATGATGATACAGCACTAAGATCATTTAAAAGAGATCTGTAAAAAAAAAAAGGGAAAAATATACTATAGCAAACCCCAAAGATTTTCTTGAAGGTAAAGGCTAGCCTCCATATAATTAAAAAGGACATAGATTACCTTTCCTATCTATGGCAGTCCTTTAATTCTCCAATAAAAACCAACCCTTTATCATCGTTTAAATAAATACTTTGTGGATTTTAATTCATAAGGTATAAACAACTCAAATGGTCTTCTGGGTTATAGGGCCTCTAAATGTAAATCAATTTGTATGCAGAAAAACCCAAAATTTAACAAAATTTGCCAAAATTTTTCATTTCTAAAGTTTGGGGGTTCTTTTCTTTTTTTAATAACTTAAAATAATGTTTTTAATGGAAATTTAAATTAAAACCCAAGGTTTTGGGCATTTCTATAACTTTTTTTTCTAAATTTATAAATTTTAGGATTTATGAGTTGAAAATACCTAGGGGTAAAGAAAATTTGGGAATAAATTTTTTGGGGGGAATTAGTGACTTTTGTTTGTGTTAAAATTAAAAGGGGACCCCCGGGGATAAAGCAGTTTAAAATTTTCCCATAAAAATTTTACCAATTGTCAATGTCAAGATAAGCTTTTTCACAATAAATAAACCCCAAACAATTTTTCCCTACAATTGCTCCAAGTCCAGTAAAACCCCAATAGGTAGTTGTTTAACCAATTTCAAAAATATTTTTTTTTTAATTTTCCATTTAATCATTCGGTTTTTCTAAAATTTTAACGAAATCCTTTTTAACTAAAAATAAAAGGGGGAAAACATTAGTGTTGGCCCCAAGCAGGTTTTTATAATTTATTAAAAAAATTTGACAGAAAATACTTTCACTTATACATTTCATCATTCTATTCTTTTGCAAAAATTAACATAATTTATTTTTAGGAACTTTTTAATGATTATTAAGTCCATCAGGAATGTTTAAAATTAGTCCATTTGTAATCAATGGAGCGGAATATAAGTAGGGCCATAATAGTTTAAAGTGGTTAACTTGGTTTGGAGCTGAAATTTATAAATTCCCAAAAACCCTTATTTATCCAAATTAAATTTAAAAATGTAAACAAAAATGTATTAGACGTGAAAGGTAATTAAAAAAATTAATAACATAAGCTAGAAAACCAAATTACCCTTTCAAATCTTTACAAAATCCCTATCAACGAGACCTTTCTTGATAAAGGATGAAAAGAAAACAAGTATTTATTTACCCCCGAAATCTTTGATAAGTTTCACCCGAAACTTCTTTAATCAACCTGTCTACCACAATTTATCCCCCAAAAGTCTCAAATTTTCCCATTCAAAATATGGAAAAAAATCTCAATTAAATTATTACCAAAATCCTTCTGCTTGGGGATCCTGGAGACATGGACGCCAAACCATAGTTCCATCTTTTTATGTTCACAATTTTTTCTTGTTGTAATATCTCAATCCTAGTATCTAAACCTATCTCCAGGTATCATAAAATAGTGAATCATTATGTATTTCCAACTTTAAATTTATCTCTGACTATGGAACCTGAAACTTTCCAATCTCAATTCAAGGGTGAGGACTGATTACATCGTCTACATTCTACTACTGTTTCCATGCCTACTTTCTGTATTCGATGGAAGAAGCCAACTGTGAAGGCGATTCGTTTCGGAATAAGTTGCCTAACTGTTGCCTGTGAGTCTTACCTACCAACCTCTCCAGTATTGTTATACCAGACAAGAAACAATGGCATTCTTAGTACAGAAAACCACCTCTTGTTATTTGAGTGGCTCTTGCAAATGTGTGGATAGAAGTTATCAGACCTATTTTTTAGGGAGCATTGAATATTGGATTTGGCATATGCTTTGTTGTGGGATGTGATTGTAAAGGACCGGCGAGTATGGACCAAAACAGCCTGCTGCAGTGTTCCTCCTTTCTTATGTTCTTATGTTCTTTGGAAAAATAGGGTTAGTAGATGAGTGGAACATCTACCTGTTGGGTTATTGAGGCTAGGGACTTTGGGTAGTTTCAAATTTAGGTTGGGTAAATACATGGAGTGGATGGGGGTGGATTTGAGTGGGACTTGCACATCATGAGCTTATTTCTAGGGTAGCATTGAAATTGGGTAGGTCAAGTTTGTTAGTGGATGAATTGTAATGGACCCTCGGGATCTTAGTGGGACCTGCACGAATGTAAGTAGGTCATGTCAAAGGTTTGGGCAAGCGTTTTTTGAAGTCTTATGTACATGATTCCATGATGTTGCAGTGTCTGACAGATGTGATGAATGGTTTTGAAAACCGACCAAGCTGAAGAAGAATTGAGACCACTTATGCAATACACATGGGGATCTTTATTGAGAAAGAAAAAACGTTTCGCCACACAGTGGTTCATCAGTCCAATACAAAGTAGAAATGGGTAAGGGAGTCGAAGTATGTAAAGGACCTGCACTAGTATGGGCCAACAAGGGCTGCTGCCAGTGTTCCTCCTCTTTCTTATGTTCTTATGTTCATTAAGGGAACGATGCTAGTCTTTATTTTCTTCGGTTAAGTAGGTGCCGTTTGTAGTAACTGTCAGGTGTGATAAGTATTAGCTAAAATTCTGGATTTTCAAACTCTTATCAGATTGCTAGTAGTGCTCTAAATGCTCGAAATCGCCGAAATATGCGGCAAAACATTCATTTTTACATATTTTTCGATTTTTTCAATGCTTCAGCTATTTATTATTTATCAAGCATTTATGTATTTCATATATATTTAAAAATACCAAAGCATGAAAAAATCGAAAAAATATGGCTGTTTATGACTATTTCGCGTTTGGGGATTTTGGCACTTTTTCCAAAAAACCCTTTCTTTTTGCAAAATTCGTATTTTCACCTAAAATTATTAGACTCAATATACACTAAAATTTCATATTTTAAGTTCTTTCAGCATTAAAAATTTTAAATTCCTTTTCGAAATTTTCTGATAAAAAAAAATTTGAAAATCCTGAATTTTAGCTAAAAATTTTCGGGGTTTGTCTGAAAAAGTGTTCTAAATGTAAAAATCGTCGAAATATGCAGTTAAAAACTCTTTTTCCTTTATTTTCGTTTTTTTTAAATTGCTTTTGGTATTTTTAAAAAAAATATATGAAATATATAAAATGCTTAAAATATATGAAATAATGAAGCTTAAAAAAAGAAAAATAGGGTAAATGATTTTTTACTGCATATTTCGACGATTTTTAGCATTTAGAACACTTTTTAGACAAACCTGATATTTTAGCTAAAATTCATGGATTTTCAAACTTTTTTATCAGAATTACTGATGGAATTGAATTTTATGTGAAAAATAACTTAAAAAAGATATTTTGTGTAGTATTGGTAATTATTTTCAAGTGTGAAAATCCATGTATTTTACCTAAAAAAAAAGGTTTGTGTGAAAAGTGCTCAAAATCCTCCAAATCGTCGAAATATGCAGTAAAACATCATTTTACCATATTTTTCGATTTTTTCAATGTTTTGGTATTTTTAAAAAAATACAGAAAGTTGAAATGCTTGAAATATATGAAATAGTGAAGATTGAAAAATCGA
>NW_026508135.1:0-10607 GCF_026875155.1 Cherax quadricarinatus
CCTGAAAGGTTGCGATTGAAGGCTGTGGTGCGGGAGGTAATGTTTAAATTTCTCCATAATATATTGCCGTCGGGGGAGGTATTAGGTAATAGGCGTGTGCAGGAGGGACGGGAATGTTGTGAGTGTGGGGTAATTGACATTGTTTTTCCATGCAGTATATTTTTGTGAAAGGTTGGAACCAGTGAGAGAGTGGTTTAGCAGGGTTTTACGTATGGTGGGTGGGGTGGTATTTGTGCTCTACGGGCATTAAGCTTGGATGTGGGGGGGGGGGTGCCGGTACAAAATGCGATGGGTTATCTGGTAGCCGACTTCGTGTATACTTCGTGGGTTTTACGGAGAGCGCCGGTGGGGGAGCGAATTAGGGCCCTGGCAGCGATATTTTATGGGACACAAAGGAGGAATAAGGATATCACTGGGAACAGATGGTATTTTAAATTTTCAGATGGATATCGTAGCTTTTGAGTGGAGGACTTACGGGCATTACAGATTCAGGGGACGTGACGAAGCTGGTTTCTTGAGGAAGGCGCGGGCGTGATTGGTACATTTATTGTGGTTTTTGTACGTATGTAATACATGTGTTTATGCATTTGTATTTCCTCTGTTTTGCAGGAATGTGGTTATGTATGAAGCGTGTTTCAGAATGTTTATATTTTCAACCATGTTAATTAATATATTATAGTTTTGGTTATGATGGTAACGGCAGATACAGCTGTTGGGAATAGGGGAGGGAGGGTTGCAGTGTCTGCTGTATTCTTATAGTAACGATTTGCACAGGGATGTTGCATCCGGGTTGTTATAATGTTTCATTTCAAGGTTTCCATAAGCATCTGTTTCATGTCTGCGTCTCTGTGAAACACATGTTAAACTATATGCTTCCTTGTGTTACGATTTAAGTTATATGTTTTGTTTTCATTTATATATTGTTATTATGGGTTCGAACCTCTGTAACGTAACATTATGTATTATTTCTTGGATGTTTGGTATTTTTGTGTACACCGTTTTTAAATAAAATATAAAAAAAAATATTCTAGTATATGGAACATGTGTAAAAACTCATGGAACAAGAAGTTTCTGTATTAGAACATGGAACATGTTCCTTTTCATACACATGGAACAATGAAGTACTGTACTTACTGGAAAACTACACTAAAAGATGGAACAATAAAATACTGTATTAGCAAATGGTACAACTACTAAATCATTGCAAGGAATAAACTTTACCAGTACATGGAACTACTACACTAGCCCATTGAACAAACTCCTGAACCAGCACATGGAACAAACTCCTGAACCAGCACATGGAACAAACTCCTGAACCAGCACAGAGCAAATTCTTAAACATGCTCATTGAAGAACAATTTAACCAACTGGTTCATGGATCCAGAAAGTACTTTATTAGCAAAAAAAAAAATACTAGTGTCCAAGAACACTGAGCAATAAATTACTTAACATTGAAAAAATACTACACAAGCGGACCACGAAAGCTTATATACTAGCCCATGGAACAACAAGCTTCTATACTAGCCCATGGAACAACAAGCTTCTATACTAGCCCATGGAACAACAAGCTTCTATACTAGCCCATGGAACAACAAGCTTCTATACTAGCCCATGGAACAACAAGCTTCTATACTAGCCCATGGAACAACAAGCTTCTATACTAGCCCATGGAACAACAAGCTTCTATACTAGCCCATGAACAACAAGCTTCTATACTAGCCCATGGAACAACAAGCTTCTATACTAGCCCATGGAACAACAAGCTTCTATACTAGCCCATGGAACAACAAGCTTCTATACTAGCCCATGGAACAACAACTTCTATACTAGCCCATGGAACAACAACTTCTTTACTACCATGGAACAACAAGCTTCTATACTAGCCCATGGAACAACAAGCTTCTATACTAGCCCATGGAACAACAAGCTTCTATACTAGCCCATGGAACAACAAGCTCTATACTAGCCCCTGGAACAACAAGCTTCTATACTAGCCATGGAACAACAAGCTTCTATACTAGCCCATGGAAAAAACAAGCTTTCTATACTAGCCCATGGAACAACAAGCTTCTATAACTAGCCCCATGGAACAACAAGCTTCTATACTAGCCCATGGAATAACAAGCTTCTATACTAGCCCATGGAACAACAAGCTTCTATACTAGCCCATGGAAAAACAAGCTTCTTACTACCCATGGAACAACAACCTTCTATACTAGCCCATGGAACAACAAGCTTCTATACTAGCCCACGGAACAACAAGCTTCTATACTAGCCCATGGAACAACAAGCTTCTATATAGCCCATGGAACAACAAGCTTCTTTACTAGCCCATGGAACAACAAGCTTCTATACTAGCCCATGGAACAAACAAGCTTCTATACACCCATGGAACAACAAGCTTCTATACTAGCCCATGGAACAACAAGCTTCTATACTAGCCCATGGAACAACAACCTTCTATACTAGCCCATGGAACAAAAGCTTCTATACTAGCCCATGGAACAACAATTTTTATACTAGCCCATGGAACAACAAGCTTCTATACTAGCCCATGGAACAACAAGCTTCATACTAGCCCATGGAACAACAAGCCCTTTTATACTAGCCCATGGAACAACAAGCTTCTATACTAGCCCATGGAACAACAACCCTTTTATACTAGCCCATGGAACAACAAGCTTTTATTTCTAGCCCTGGAACAACAACTTCTATACTAGCCCTGGGAAAACAACTTCTATACTGCCCCTGGAAAACAAACTTCTTACTGCCATGGAACAACCAAAAATCTATACTAGCCCATGGAACAACAAGCTTCATATAGCCATGGAAAAAAAGCTTTTTACAGCCCATGGAAAAAAAAAAAAAAAAAAAAAAAAAAAAAAAAAAAAAAAAAAAAAAAAAAAAAAAAAAAAAAAAAAAAAAAAAAAAAAAAAAAAAAAAAAAAAAAAAAAAAAAAAAAAAAAAAAAAAAAAAAAAAAAAAAAAAAAAAAAAAAAAAAAAAAAAAAAAAAAAAAAAAAAAAAAAAAAAAAAAAAAAAAAAAAAAAAAAAAAAAAAAAAAAAAAAAAAAAAAAAAAAAAAAAAAAAAAAAAAAAAAAAAAAAAAAAAAAAAAAAAAAAAAAAAAAAAAAAAAAAAAAAAAAAAAAAAAAAAAAAAAAAAAAAAAAAAAAAAAAATTTTTTTTTTTTTTTTTTTTTTTTTTTTTTTTTTTTTTTTTTTTTTTTTTTTTTTTTTTTTTTTTTTTTTTTTTTTTTTTTTTTTTTTTTTTTTTTTTTTTTTTTTTTTTTTTTTTTTTTTTTTTTTTTTTTTTTTTTTTTTTTTTTTTTTTTTTTTTTTTTTTTTTTTTTTTTTTTTTTTTTTTTTTTTTTTTTTTTTTTTTTTTTTTTTTTTTTATATAGCCATGGAACAACGTTCTATACTAGCCCCTGGAACAACAAGCTTCATACTAGCCCATGGAACAACAGCTTTTACTTTGCCCCTGGAACAACAAGTTCTATACTAGCCATGGAAACAAGTTTTCTATACTAGCCCATGGAACAACAAGCTTCTATACTAGCCCATGGAACAAAAAGCTTCTATACTAGCCCATGGAACAACAAGCTTCTATACTAGCCCATGGAACAACAAGTTCTATACTAGCCCATGGAACAACAAGCTTCTTACTAGCCATGGAACAAGCTTCTATACTAGCCCATGGAAAAAACAAGTTTTCTATACTAGCCCATGGAACAAGCTTCTATACTAGCCCATGGAACAACAAGCTTCTATACTAGCCCATGGAACAACAAGCTTCTATACTAGCCCATGGAACACAAGCTTTATACTACCCCATGGAACAACAAAGCTTCATACTAGCCCATGGAACAAGCTTTATACTAGCCCATGGAACAACAAGCTTCTATACTAGCCCATGGAACACTTCTATACTAGCCCATGGACAACAAGCTTCTATACTAGCCCATGGAACAAGCTTCTATACTAGCCCATGGAACAACAAGCTTCTATACTAGCCCATGGAACAAGCTTCTATACTAGCCCATGGAACAACAAGCTTCTATACTAGCCCATGGAACAAGCTTCTATACTAGCCCATGGAACAACAAGCTTCTATACTAGCCCATGGAACAACAAGCTTCTATACTAGCCCATGGAACAACAAGATTCTATACTAGCCCATGGAAAAAACAAGCTCTATACTAGCCCATGGAACAAGCTTCTTTTACTACCCCATGGAACAACAAGCTTCTATACTAGCCATGGAACAACAAGCTTCTATACTAGCCATGGAAACAACAAGCTTCTATACTAGCCCATGGAACAACAAGCTTCTATACTAGCCCATGGAACAACAAGCTTCTATACTAGCCCATGGAACAACAAGCTTCTATACTAGCCCATGGAACAACAAGTTCTATCTAGCCCATGGAACAACAAGCTTCTATACTAGCCCATGGAACAACAAGCTTTATACTAGCCCATGGAACAACAAGCTTCTATACTAGCCCATGGAACAACAAGCTTCTATACTAGCCCATGGAACAACAAGCTTCTATACTAGCCCATGGAACAACAAGCTTCTATACTAGCCCATGGAACAACAAGTTCTATACTAGCCCATGGAACAACAAGCTTCTATACTAGCCCATGGAACAACAAGTTCTATACTAGCCATGGAACAAGCTTCTTACTAGCCCATGGAACAAGCTTCTATACTAGCCATGGAACAACAAGCTTCTATACTAGCCCATGGAAAACAACAACCCTTCTATACTAGCCCATGGAACAAAAAGCTTCTATACTAGCCCATGGAACAACAAGCTTCTATACTAGCCCAGGGGAACAAGCTTCTATACTAGCCCATGGAACAAGCTTCTATACTAGCCCATTGGAACAACAAGCTTCTATACTAGCCCATGGAACAACAAGCTTCTATACTAGCCCATGGAACAACAAGCTTCTATACTAGCCCATGGAACAACAAGCTTCTATACTAGCCCATGGAACAACAAGCTTCTATACAAAGCCCATGAACAAGCTTCTATACTACCCCCATGGAACAGCTTCTATACTAGCCCATGGAACAACCAAGCTTCTATATTAGCCCATGGAACAACAAGCTTCTATACTAGCCCATGGAACAACAAGCTTCTATACTAGCCCATGGAACAACAAGCTTCTATACTAGCCCATGGAACAACAAGCTTTCTATATAGCCCATGGAAACAAGTTCTATACAAAGCCCATGGAACCCAGCTTCTATACTAGCCCATGGAAAACAAGCTTCTATACTAGCCCATGGAACAAGCTTCTATACTAGCCCATGGAACAAGCTTCTATACTAGCCCATGGAACAACAAGCTTCTATACTAGCCCATGGAACAACAAGCTTCTGTACTAGCCATGGAAACAACAAGCTTCTATACTAGCCCATGGAACAACAAGCTTCTATACTAGCCATGGAACAAGCTTCTATACTACCCCATGGAAAGCTTCTATACTAGCCCATGGAACAAGCTTCTATACTGCCCATGGAACAACAAGTTTTCTATACTAGCCCATGGAACAACAAGCTTCTGTACTAGCCCATGGAACAACAAGCTTCTATACTAGCCCATGGAACAACAAGCTTCTATACTAGCCCAATGGAAAACAACAAGCTTCTATACTAGCCCATGGAAAACAAGCTTCTATACTGGGCCATGAACAACCCAAGTTCTATACTAGCCCATGGAACAACAAGCTTTCTATCTAGCCCATGGAACAACAAGCTTCTTTTACTAGCCCATGGAAAAACAGCTTCTATACTAGCCCATGGAACAACAAGCTTCTATACTAGCCCATGGAACAACAAGCTTCTATACTAGCCCATGGAACAAGCTTCTATACTAGCCCATGGAACAAGCTTCTATACTAGCCCATGGAACAACAAGCTTCTATACTAGCCCATGGAACAACAAGCTTCTATACTAGCCCATGGAACAACAAGCTTCTATACTAGCCCATGGAACAACAAGCTTCTATACTAGCCCATGGAACAACAAGCTTCTATGCTAGACAATGGAACAAGTTTCTGTACTATCACATGGAACAATCTTCTATACTTGCACATGGAACAAGCCACTATACTAGCCGATGTAACAAGCTTCTAAACAAGCCCCTGGAACAAGCTTCTAAAGTAGCCCATGGAACAAACTTCTAAACTAGCTAATGCAACAAGTTTCTTTACTAGACTACGGAACAAGCTTCTATAGTTGCACATGGAACAAGCTTCTGTACAACCTCACGGAACAACAAGCTTCTATACTAGCACATGGAACAAGCTTCTATGCCAGCCCATGGAACAAGCTTCTATGCTAGCCCACGGATCAAACTCCTATACTAGCACATGGAACAAACCTCTGTACTAGCACATGGTATATCAAACTTTTGTTTTCTCATATTTACCAATACACTATTGTACAAGCATAATGAACAACAAGCTACAAACTCACAGTACAACAAACTATTGTACTAATATATGCACATGTATATGTTCTAAGTTGTTTTTAGCTTCTTCATCTTATTTTAAAAATTTTTTTGGGGGTTTGCGAATTCCCCAAATTTCGTAATTTTTTTTCCCCTTTAATTAAGGGTTTACAATATGGTTAAAAACCTTTCTTGAAGTGTTGGAAAGGGGAAAGTTTTAATTGATAGCGTAGTATCTATTTTTGTTCCTCAATTCCCCGTTCATCAAAACCCCGTGGAGTCCTTTTGGGGGAAAACATGCGTCCCCACATCGTCTCCCGTTGAGGCATTTCGATGTTCATTCAGGGGGCTGCAGAGACGATGGGAAGGTACGGGCCCGTGTCCCCCCCAGAGACTTTCCCCGGGGCCCTTTTTATGAAAATGGAAGAGGCACAACCGTTCTCACCGAAACCCGACCTCAGACGCCCCACGGTGCTAGAAAACCCATAATCGCCGTCCCCAAAATAAGAAAAAGCAACACTGGAAACTACAAAATTTTCAAAAACATTGGCATACATGAGAAATTAAGCAGCCCAACCCAAAAACACAGGAGTAAATGATTTTTTTCGTCTTTCCCGTCCTCCTCATAGGGTAGGGGGGTTTTTTTTGATAAGGACCTGCCTCCTTTGGGGCCCGTAGGCCCTTTTACCCCCGGGGGTTCCTCCCTTTTTTTGTTCTTAGACATTTTCCCCGGTACTGCTTCACACCTCACTCTCAGCCCAACTAGCCCATGGGAAAAAACAAGCTTCTATACTTTGCCCCTGGAACAACAAGCTTTATACTAGGGGGATGGAACAACAAGCTTTTTTTATAGCCCGGAACAACAAGCTTCTTTTACTACCCATGGAACAACAAGCTTTTATACTAGCCCATGGGGAAAAACAAGGGTTCCCATTCTACCCTGAAAAAACAAGCTTCTATACCCACCCCTGGAAAAAAAAGTTCTAAACTACCCAGGGAAAAAAACCCAAACCTATATGCCCATGGAACAAGCTTCTTCCCCCCATGGAAAACAAGGGTTTAAAACTACCCATGGGAAAAAGCCCTTTTTTATACCCATGGAACAAAAAGTTCTATACTAAACCCATGGAAAAAAGCTTCTATAAATACCCATGGAAAAAACAAGCTTTTATATAGCCCATGGAACAACAGCTCTATACTACCCTGGAACAACAAGCTTCTATACTAGCCAGAAACAAGCTTTATCTGCCTGACACAAGCTTTAACTAGCCCCGGAAAGCTTCTATACAGCCCGACAACAAGCTTCTACAGCCCATGGAAAACAACTTCTTACTAGCCCATGAAAACAACTTCTATATCCCCTGGAACACAAGCTTTTATACACCATGGAAAAAACTCTATACTAGCCCATGGAAAAAACTTTTTATACTAGCCATGGAACAACAAGCTTCTATACTAGCCCATGGAACAGCTTCTATACTAGCCCATGGAACAAGCTTCTTAACTCCAGAACAAGCCCCTTCTATACTAGCCCATGGAACAACAAGTTCTTAACCAAGCCCATAAACCCCAAAAGCTCTATATACCCATGGAACAACTTCTATACTACCATGAACAACAAGCTTCTATACTAGCCCCCTGGAACAAGCTTCTTATACTACCCATGGAACAACAAGCTTCTATACTAGCCCATGGAACAAGCTTCTATCTACTAACAGCCCTGGAACAAACAAGCTTCTATACTAGCCCATGGAACAACAAGCTTCTATACTAGCCCATGGAACAACAAGCTTCTATACTAGCCCATGGAACAAGCTTCTATACTAGCCCATGGAACAACAAGCTTCTATACTAGCCCATGGAACAACAAGCTTCTATACTAGCCCATGGAACAACAAGCTTCTATACTAGCCCATGGAACAACAAGCTTCTATACTAGCCCAGGAACAACAAGCTTCTATACTAGCCCATGGAACACAAGCTTCTATACTACGCCATGGAACAACAGCTTCTATACTAGCCCATGGAACAAGCTTCTATACTAGCCCATGGAACAACAAGCTTCTATACTAGCCCATGGAACAAGCTTCTATACTAGCCCATGGAACAACAAGCTTCTATACTAGCCCATGGAACAACAAGCTTCTATACTAGCCCATGGAACAACAAGCTTCTATACTAGCCCATGGAACAAGCTTCTATACTAGCCCATGGAACAACAAGCTTCTATACTAGCCCATGGAACAAGCTTCTATACTAGCCCATGGAACAAGCTTCTATACTAGCCCATGGAACAACAAGCTTCTATACTAGCCCATGGAACAACAAGCTTCTATACTAGCCCATGGAACAACAAGCTTCTATACTAGCCCATGGAACAAGCTTCTATACTAGCCCATGGAACAAGCTTCTATACTAGCCCATGGAACAAGCTTCTATACTAGCCCATGGAACAAGCTTCTATACTAGCCCATGGAACAACAAGCTTCTATACTAGCACATGGAACAACAAGCTTCTATACTAGCCCATGGAACAACAAGCTTCTATACTAGCCCATGGAACAACAAGCTTCTATACTAGCCCATGGAACAACAAGCTTCTATACTAGCCCATGGGAAAAACCTTTTATACTAGCCCATGGAACAAACCCTTTTATACGCCATGTAACAACCAGCTTCTATACTAGCCCATGGAACAACCTTCTATACTAGCCCATGGAACAACCTTCTATACTAGCCCATGGAACAACAATCTTCTATACTAGCCCATGGAACAACCTTCTATACTAGCCCATGGAACAAGCTTCTATACTAGCCCATGGAACAAGCTTCTATACTAGCCCATGGAACAACCTTCTATACTAGCCCATGGAGCAACCTTCTATACTAGCCCATGGAACAAGCTTCTATACTAGCCCATGGAACAAGCTTCTATACTAGCCCATGGAACAAGCTTCTATACTAGCCCATGGAACAAGCTTCTATACTAGCCCATGGAACAAGCTTCTATACTAGCCCATGGAACAAGCTTCTATACTAGCCCATGGGAACAAGCTTCTATACTAGCCCCTGGAACAAGCTTCAATTTCTATCCCTGGACAACAAGCTTTTTACTAGCCCAGGGAAAAACTTTATACTAAACCATGGAACAAAGCTTCTATACTAGCCCATGGAACAAGCTTCTATACTAGCCCATGGAACAAGCTTCTATACTAGCCCATGGAACAACAAGCTTCTATACAAGCCCATGGAACAAGCTTCTATACTAGCCCATGGAACAACAAGCTTCTATACTAGCCCATGGAACAAGCTTCTATACTAGCCCATGGAACAACAAGCTTCTATACTAGCCCATGGAACAAAAAGCTTCTATACTAGCCCATGGAACAAGCTTCTATACTAGCCCATGGAACAACAAGCTTCTATACTAGCCCATGGAACAAGCTTCTATACTAGCCCATGGAACAACAAGCTTCTATACTAGCCCATGGAACAAGCTTCTATACTAGCCCATGGAACAAGCTTCTATACTAGCCCATGGAACAAGCTTCTATACTAGCCCATGGAACAAGCTTCTATACTAGCCCATGGAACAACAAGCTTCTATACTAGCCCATGGAACAAGCTTCTATACTAGCCCATGGAACAAGCTTCTATACTAGCCCATGGAACAAGCTTCTAATAGCCCCTGGAACAAGCTTTATACAGCCCCTGGAAAACAAGCTTTAATAGCCCAGGAACAACTTCTATACTACCCATGGAACAACAAACTTTATACTAGCCCCTGGAACCAAACTTTTTTATGCCCATGGAACAAAAGCTTCATACTAGCCCCTGGACAACAAGCTTTATATAGCCCAGGAAAAGCTTCTATATACCAGGAAAAAACAAGCTTCTATACTAGCCCTGGAACAAGCTTCTATATGCCCAGGAACAACAAATTTTATACTACCATGGAACAACAAGCTTCTAACTAGCCCTGGAACAAAAAATTTTATCTAGCCCCGGAACAAACTTCTATCTAGCCCATGGGAAAAACAAGCTTCTTACAACCCCTGGAACGCTTCTATACTAGCCCCTGGAACAACAAGCTTTTTCCAGGCCAGGAAAAAAACAACTTCTTACAGCCCCTGGAACAACCA
>NW_026508136.1:0-12639 GCF_026875155.1 Cherax quadricarinatus
GCCCCTCGATGGGGGACGAAAAAGGGAACCTCTTTAAAAAGTTGGGTTGAGTAAAGGTTCCAATTTTCCGATTAAATTCCCAAGCGTGGGGTCAAAGAGGTGGCAAATATAAGGGGAAAGAAGAATGATCACTTCTGTAAGCCCGGGAAAAACAGACAAGTAAGCAATGCAGCGGGGGAAGACGACGAGAGACGAGCAAGAGAAGTATAGCCCTGGGATCAAAAGGGTGTGAGTACCTGATTTAAACATGGAGGGGGTGGGGGGCAAGAAAACCTCAATAAATTTCCACGGGAATCAAGTGAGACCCCCCCCCCAGAGGAAATGGGGGCTTTAAATCACCAAGTAAAAAAATCGGGGTGGTTGACGAAAAAGAAAGGCAATATCCGGGAATAAAAAATCCCCGAGAAGGAGAAGATATAAAAAACAGGCGTATCCCACCTATGAAAGTGGTCCCGGCTCTGTGAAATGCAGCGAAGTCAACAAATTGAGGGGCGGAAAAACATGTGTAAAAAAGGCACTTTTCATTAAAGGTCCCTCGGGAAAAAGGACTGAAGAATACAATAAATTATATGAGGGGAGAAATAACAGCAAGTGTAATTTTGGTTCCTTTTTAAGCAAACACCAACGGGGGCAAACGGGGAGAGTAAATTGAAGCCACCCCAATTCCCCGAGGCTGGTATATTCCACTGTAAATGGCCGTTGGAAATGATAAAGATACTTGAAACCCGCGGGTAAGGGTTCCTCGGACTAGAGGGGTTAGAAAAGTACATGTGGAGGCGTGGAAAAAAGTTCAAGCAGGAAGGGAAAGGTGCCTGTGAAGAAAGGAGTTCGCAGATGGAGCAGAGGGGAGAGAATGAGCGGAAGGTGATTCAGTGTCCCATTTGATGGTTTGGTCTTGCAATATATTCAGAGATTGCTTCAAGTGTTTCGGGATTCAGAGACGTCATATGGGAGACATATGGAATGGTAGGGGGAGGATGAGTAAGATTGGAAACTGTATTGGACTTTACCAAGGCAGGGAGGGGCGCAAAGGGTGGAGGAAATGGAGATGCGTGGCAGGGGGACAGAAGAGGCAAGGAACCTGGGAGGTGTGGGCAAGAGAGGAAGAAAACTTGGGAGGGAACAGGGGAGAAGTGTACAGACGAGGAGGAGGGTGAACCTCTACACTTGTTAACTGAGCAGTGAGAAAGGGGGGAGAACCAGTGGACAGAGACAGGGAGGCTAAAATGAGGTGGAAGTTGGGCTAGGGAGGTGTTACGGACCTTTTTTAGATTTTGAAGAAAGTAGAGGGGACGATTGGGAGGAGGTGTCGTACGAGGTCTCGTGATACTGAGGCTTGTGAGAGAGACACGAAGAAGTGAGATCAGATGAGGCGTTGAAGTTGGGATGACTGAGGCCGAGGACAGCAAAGGATTAGTTACCTGTGTGTAGACTATGGGAGAGGTAACACAGAGGTGGGTTGTTAAAAGATGGAGATACCAGAAGTGGGGGGACGTGTTGAAACAAGGAATAAGAAACAGTGGGAGACTCCTGGAGGTGGAGATGAGGAAACTGCATGGCATAAGGAGACTTCTGGTCTCTTTGAGGTAACGGATTCCCGCTCGTTTTAATTAGACTTGACAATGGCGAGAGTACGAAGGGTGAGCCTCATGGACAGTTAAGGCAAGAGGGAGATCGATTGCAAGACGTAATTGGAATGGTATCGGCACCACAGTACTGGCAATTCGGCGATAGATCTGCAATATTTCGCTTGATGCAAAATCTGACAGCAATTCTACTCTGTTTGGTGTAGGGATCACCTTTCAAAACTTGAAAACCGATGTCAGCTATATAAAACTGAGGATGGGAGTTCTCGGCTGTCAAAGTTAAACGAGCCAACATTGCTAGGGTATCGTCTCGACCGCGGGCAGGAAGAAACGTAAGTGTATTACCTTGAGGATTGGGAGATTCTTGAGTTCCAGCTGTTCAAGAATGTCATGCCCAACATGTTGGAAATTTTTTGTTGAACTATGGTATGGGCAGAATGATGGTACCACTACAAGACTGGGGAATGATGCTTTCCTCTAGTTACAGGAACAGTTATCGATATGGGAAAGACAAGAAAGCTCATGAGCCTGGGTAGCAATTCTGTACGGTGAAGATGCACGTTACCGCTCTTAAGAGCATGAAAAGAAAATATCTTTTACCAACATGGGCGTAGAATGGCCTTGCCAATACTGTGGTCAGGAAGATAGGCGTAGAGGAAGTCAGTCATAAAGTGAAGAATTTAGTCCATTGTGCCAGTATGAAACTGAGCGTGGAATGGTAGTGAAGGACATGTCGATCTTTTATGAGAGAACGGAAGGTGGAGACAAAAGTTCATCAGCTGGTAATTGTCATTGGAGTATAGGCGTGGACCAGGAGTGGTTCCGTGATGGAACCGGCCAGCGATTTGAAATTTGCCGCACGTAGAGGGGATGGCGGATGCATAGGCAGCGGAGAGTGCAGGTTTCAGATTAATTCGCAAGAGTCAGTCGAGGCTCAGTAACCTGAAGCGGGTGAGGAAACAGCACTGGCAAGAGGTACGTAGCATGAGGAGTGTCCGAAGAGTGGTCCAAAGGACGAGGCGGAGGGTCAGAACGGGATGCGGTATCAAGAAGGGGCCCGGGGGAAGCAGGTTAAGGACAAGGGTGCCCTGGTTAGGTACTTCTTTCTTTTTGTTTTAAGAAAAAAGAAGAAAGATGAAAAAAAATAAAAATAAAAAAAAATATAAAAGGGGTGGGGACCGGGAGGGATAGTTCCTAGGAGGAATGAAAGGGCCAGAAACTCCCTCCCTGCCCCCAAGATGGAACCTCAGCACTCAAGTAGCGAGATGCAGATGGAAACCGTGCCATACCCTACCCATCATGCCCAGCAAACCGGCATCCAGGATAGCAAACCTCACATCTGCCGAGCTACCTCGGTGGACAAAGAGAGGTCGGCTGGAAATCCGCACAACGCATAACTCCTTCGGCCACCACCCCCGGAGAATCCGAAAGGTGGCTTCCAGAGATTACCCGTGCCCGAGAGGTCACCCAAAGCCACCCTCCGGGATACGGAGAGGGATTCAGGGAATCCCCAGGCAATCCAGATTCCACGGCAAACTATGCCACCGCCAAGATACCTCAATGGAATGGGATGGACCCGGTACCCTTTCCCCTCCTAGGAAATCTGGGTGCCTGTGGAGAAAAAAGGGAGGGCAAAAGGGAGGGGGTGGGGTGGAGGAGGAAACGGAAAAAGGGGAGGATGGGATAGGGGTAACGGGGGAATAGGTGGATAATTAGGGTTCTGGTCTGAGGAAGTAGACCGAAGGTCTAATTCTCAGACCAAGAGCCTTTCACACGCCAAGGAGCCACTGAAGAGGTTCGGCTGTAGTTCTTTGCTGTTGCTATTTACTGCCACTTTGTGGAGTGGGGTATGTCTCTCTGTTTTAGTAATGTGGGACGACCCCGTGTCAATGCTCCTCTCCATAGGATCGTGAAAAGGCTGTGAATAGGGGCTTCTTGCAGTTCTTGATGAAACAGGAGTCCCATGAGGTCTTGCCATGGGGCGGCAGGATTGCATGGGCATGTCATTTATCGCTGTTTCGAAGTCATTTGGAGTCAGATAAAATTGGATAGGCTGTTGTTGTTAACCAAATTCGGAGGCTCTCTCATAAAAAATTAATTTATGATCTTCGACTCTCAGGTCTGAGTTAGGGCTTGCTAAAAACTGAGTCATATAGGGGCTTGAGTAGCACCATCATTTCATTGCTGTCATCTGTGTAGGACCAATATTGTTTAAGTAGGGGCCAATACTGGACGTTGTTTCTCGACTTGATTTGGCTATAGGAAGAAAGAAATACTTTGGGTTTCTTTCGATTTCTTTTATGGCTTTTCGTTCTTCACGTGATTCCTGACTCTTAGATCCTTTAGCTTAAGGGCGATGATTGCTATTTCTTCTGACCAGGTCACCCTACGCATTTCAGATTAATTGACCTCTTTTAGCGCTCTGTTATTCTTTTTCGTCCGCCTGTAAAGGGGGCCTGTTCCTTCTATTACATCTACTCCTCTTTTCTTAGAGGACTAAGCCTTGTGCATAAACGAGTGCACAAGCTTTTTCTGTTCTAGGCATTAAGTTGGCGGTCTGAGTTGCTTTGGTATATCTTCCCAGCTAATATTGGTTAGGACTTGGTTTACTTGTCCACTTATGTTTTTGTTATTTTGAAGTTGAATTTTGGTGAATGCTCCATCGTGGACTAATCTCATTATGTCGGTTTGGGGCTCTGGCCAATACATGTCTGAACTCAATTATGTTGTGATCTGAGTACAGTGTTTTTGAATGGTGACATTCGTATCTGATATTATTGTTAGTGAAGATGAGGTCTAGGTATTCTCCAGTCTTGTAGGCTCTATTATTTGCTGGTTTAAATTGAGAATTTTGTGCAGTAGATTTAAAAGCTCGTGTGAGTGTGGGTTTTCATCAGAGCTGCCTCCTGGTGTGATTACTGCAACAAATATTATTTGATATTTCCTCCATTTAGGTGCTTTAATTTGAAATCCCCCAGGAGCTGATGTTGGGTGAAGGAGAAAACGGAAAATGGAAGAATTTTCCAGATAGTGGTAATTTTTAACAGCTGTTCTGAGAATTGCTGGGATGTTGAATTGGAGGCGTGTAGACTCACAATGACTAGGTTTTGGTTATCGATCTTTACTGCTAAAATTCACTTACATCATTTGAGGCATTAAGCAGTTCTGTGCAAAACAAGTGTACAGGAAATGTACAGGCCAACATCCCTACCTTTGCTGTTCACTCTGTCGATCTGTTTGGGTTGTAACTGGGAATCCATATTTCGTGTCCAAGTGATTCCTTTATGTGGGTCACAGTGAAAGCTTGTTGAACATTGCCTTTGCCTCTGAAAGCAGGTCCACGGATCAAGGTATATTTTGTGTTTGTTGATGGCTTTAGGACCCTGTATATTTGCGAAGGATGAATGTCATCAGACTGGTGGTATTGTTGGTACTGGGGGGGTGGGGGGATTTTTTTTCCGGCATTAGTTCTGTATCTGTTGGTTTGGAGTGGAGGCGGATCGACTGTTGATTCCACTCCAGGAAGACTGGATTTGGTGTACGATTTCTGCGATTTCCTGCAGTTTTTTTGTTCCTTCCTGGCACTAGAAAAACCTCTCCCTTTGAGTGGCTGTGGGTACCCTTGTTTTCCCATGGCCGGTGTTTTGTATCTTTTTGTCCCCGTTTGATGGTGTGCTGGCAATTTAAGTTATAGCAGGTCTTCTTTACTGATGAGGTACAAATTTCAGGGTGAAAAAAGCAACAGGTAGTGAGCTTTGCATTTTCTGTTGTCATATGCGCAGGCTTTTTTGTAGGGAGGTCCATAGTTGCACATCCCCATCAGTTTTTCAGATTCCCATGTCTGGCAGATACCAAGTGCAAGTATGTGCTCAGGCTTGGTTTCCATTAGCTTTGGGTTTCGGTGACTGTATTCCCTGTTGGTGAATGTTTACATGTCTTATTCCTGGTCCTCCTAGCACAACAATGGAGCTCCCTGTGTCTATTGATTCTATCACATCTATCCATGATGAAGTTTGCTATCTGTCATATCCTCCATCCAAAACATCCCTGTATGGTGTTTCTGTAAATGCTCCGAAAATGGCAATTGCTTCTGTTAGGAGCCCACTGACATAACTTTGTCATTTTTTAATTCAAACCCTGTTTATTTGCAAGCAAGGAGTTACAAGTGGTGATGTTTTGTCTCATGTGTGTTTTCAATTCGTACCCACTGGTGGTGTACTACTGGTATGTCCTCTGGTATACACGCCTCTGGTTTCTCCAGTACTGGCTTCGCGCTTGTTTGCTTATATGGCCTTGATGAGCTGATGCCTGGTTTGGTATTGCCCCCTTTTTTCTGCACCACCTTTCCTCTCTGTACCATTCCCCCTGGTGTCTCTTCCTTGGTTTTGATTTTTTCTCTTTTGGTCTAAAAAAAGAATTGCTGTTCAATTTCCTTCTTGCTAACTCTGTAGTGCCGTGTCCTTTTACATGATGGTCTGGGCACCTCAGGGTCATATTCTCTGGACTGCGGTCCTATCACCGGGTTGGACATTTTTCTTAAAGGTGATTTTCCAGATTCCTTTGTCAAGACTCCAGCACACTGGTTATGAGTGAGTCTGTTGTTACCAGTCTGGGTACCGACTGTAGGTATAGCCGAAGATGTACCTTTTGGAAGGATGTTTGACCTTCTACTATGGCAACAAGACATTGTGGGACTCACCAAAAGTGAGGAATGTGTGTTTTGCAGGGACCGGCTTTACAAGGTGGGAAAGACCAAATTGGTGCAATCGGTGCTGATTGTTTTCGAGTGTTCTAGGACTAAACAGGGGGAAAACGCAGGGAGGCTGAACATGCCTCCCTGTGATCCTTCTGCAGACTGTGGTGTTGGTTTGGGCTGGGGAGCCATGTTAATGAGTTACCTCCAGGAGACTCTGGGCAGTTGATGAACTGGCTCAGCTGGAACGCGGTTGGAGAAGTGGTCTTGGGTTGCTGTTGTGGGAAATAATCCCCGACTCTGCAAGCAGTCTGAGTGAGGGCCCAGGATAGTTTTGACCTCATGAAAGTATTCAGTTATCGGCTGTTGCGGAAGGGGACGTGGTTCACAAATTTACTGTTTATTTTGCGGTTGTTCACATGCAGGAAGACTCTTTTTAAGAGGACCTGTGCCAAGTTGGCCTCGCAGAAGCTTCAAGTGTCATTGATCTGTATTTTTAGATCCGAAGAACAACATTTAAGTGTTAAGAAGAGAGAGCTGAATAAACAGTGTTTATATAATTTCTTTTCCTATCAGGTTACAGAGTCTATAACCCTTTCTGAATAAATTTGTGTGTGGTTTGTGATTCTCGCAAATAATTTTGTCAGGGCTTTGACACATATCACCCAGAAGTCTTCTTTTGTGAAATGTCAGTAGTTTGAGAGGGCCTATTGAGGTTAAATATAACAAATGTTATCCACTTAGGAGTCAAATAAAAGCACGTGGTTTTCCCAGTCTCTCAGGACAATGGCACATTTGTTTTACCCAGTATCAGAAGGACTGTGGATGAGGGTATTTCCCCTCCTTTTCTTTACTGTGTGGGAAGCATCGGAATCATTAAGCATGAGGCTATGTGAGGATGGGTGATGTTTCCACTTCGGTGTTTTTTTGTTTAGAAAACTGGCTAAGCTGAGGTCGATGGACACTTGTGCACAGCTGCCAGTTCTGCCAGGATGGACATGGGACATGAGGTGGTGCTACATATTCTGGAAGCTGGAGAGATGGGATTGGCAATGGAGCCGGGTCTGGAAGGCTGTGATGAAACTGTGTGGTGGCTTCAAAATGATGGGGATAAGGTCTGAGAAGATGACTGTAAGAAGGAAAATTGCACGTGATTGTGGAAGGTTTGGATCTTCCACCGAAGAGGGTTGTAGTGGTGGCTCGCATGGGCATGTAGCATTTGCAAAGAGTACGTAAAACTTTATTCGTGCATGTACACACCCTCATTGAAAAGGTTATTCACCAAACAGCAAACAGGTTACTAAGGGTGTTGAGGGGGCCCCCATCATTCAATCAGTTCCAGGGTTCCAGCCAATTGAGATGGTTTGGCAATCTGCAGAGGTGATGTGGGCACTACTTCACCGTCTGCCCTTGTCATTTCCATTCTAGAGCTGAGTTTAAAGCACGGTTGCTATCTAGTGGCTCTATTTGCCTTATGTGGAGTGCACTAATAACCTATTGTTGCACATAGTGTATATAGTGTACATCTTCTGTTTCTAAATTGAAGGATAATTAAAGTCAAAAGTTTTTCTGCTGTGTTCATTTTGCTCCCTTTACACCCAGGATAACAGGATAACTGGGTTGTAATAGTGCACCTTAGCAAAAGTTTTAGGATGCTGAAAATGGGGGCCATGTTAACCCCCATGAGGTAGAGGTTTGGGAATTTGTGCCATTGTCTGCAGCTGGCATGTATGTAAGCTGGTGTGAAAATAGGTTTTTTGAGAACGTGAAGTGTTTATTTTCTAAAAAAAAATACTGTGTTTGTTCTCAGCAAGAGTCAGTGGCGTGTCTTTTACGGGTCTCACACTAGGTGATACCTTGAACACGTGCACTGACTGCCACCAGGTACATATAAGAAATAAGGTTGATTTGTTTCTGTTGAACCCTGAATGGGTCACAATGAACCACAGAGGTGGGTGTAAAAGATGGGTACCAAAGGGGGGGGACTTTTTTGAAACACGGGAATAAAGAACACGTGGGAGTCTCCCTTGGAGGTGGAGATGAGAAACTGCCATGGCATAAAGGAGACCTTCTGTCTCTTTGAGGTAACGGATTTCCCGCTCGTTTAAATAGACTTGACAATGGCGAGAGTACGAAGGGTGAGCCTCATGACAGTTAAGGCAAGAGGGAGATCGATTGCAAGACGTATTAGAATGGTCATCGGCACCACAGACTGGGCATTCGGCGATAGATCTGCAATATTTCGCTTGATGGCCAAATCGCCAGCAATTTCTACACTGTTGTGGTGTAGGGATCACCTTTCAAACTTGTAACCGATGTCCTGCTATATAAACTGAGGATGGGAGTTCTCGGCTGTCAAAAGTTAAACGAGCCACATTGCTAGGGTATCGTCTCCGCCCGCGGGCAGGAAGAACGTAAGTGTCTACCTTGAGGATTGGGAGATCTTGGAGTTCCAGCTGTTCAAGAATGTCAGTGCCACATGTCTGGAAATTTTGTTGAACTATGGTATGGGGCAGAATGATGGTACCACTACAAGAACTGAGGGAATGATGCTTTTCAATAGTTACAGGAACAGTATCGATATGGGAAAGACAAGAAAGCTCATGAGCCTGGGTAGCATTCTGTACGGTGACGATGCACGTACCGCTCTTAAGAGCATGAAAAGAAATATCTTTACCAACATGGCGTAGGAGTGCCTTGCCAATACTGTGGTCAGGAAGATAGGCAGTAGAGGAAGTCAGTCATAAAGTGAAGAATTTAGTCCATTGTGCAGTCTGAAACTGAGCGTGGAAAGGTAGTGAAGGACATGTCGATCTTTTCTGAGAAGAACGAGAAGGTGGAGAAGTATCATCAGCAGGTAATTGTCATTGGCGTTAGGCGTGGGACCAGAGTTGGTCCGATGTGGAACCGGCCAGCGATTTGAAAATTGCCGCACCGTAGAGGGAGAGGCCGGAAGCATAGTCAGAGGAGAGTGAAGGTCAGATAATCGAAGGAGTCAGTCGAGGCCTCAGTACCTGAAGCGGGTGAGGAAACAGCACTGGCAAGAGGTACGAGGCATGAGGAGTGTACCGAAGAGTGGTCCAAAGACGAGGCGGGGTCAGAACGGGATGCGGTATCAAGAAGGGGCCCGGGGGGAAGCAGGTAATGGACAAGGGCTGCCATGGTTAGGTTACTTCTTTCTTTTTGTTTTTAAGAAAAAAAGAAAGAAAGAAGAAAAGAAAATAAAAATAAAAAAAAAATAAAAAAGGGGGGGACCGGGGAGGGATAGTTTCCTAGGAGGAATGAAAGGGCCAGAAATCTCCTCCTGCCCAAGAGGACCTCAGCACCTCAAGTAGCGCAGATGCAGCATGGAACCCGTGCCATACCTACCATCATGCCAGCAAACCGGCAATCCAGGATAGCAACCTCACATCTGCCGAGCTACCTCGGTGGACAAAAGAGAGGGCGGCTGGAAATCCGCCACAAAGCATACCTCCTTCGGCCACCACCCCCGGAATCCGAAAGGTGGCTTCCAGAGATACACCCGTCGCCCGAGAGACACCCAAAGCCACCCTCCGGGATACCGGAGAGGGATCAGGACATCCCCAGGCAATCCAGATTCCACGGCAAACTATGCCACCGCCAAGAACCTCAATGGAATGGGATGGACCCCGGTACCCTTTCCCCTACCTAGGAACTAGGGTGCTGTGGAGAAAAAAGGAAGGGCAAAAGGGAGGGGTGGGGAGGAGGAGGAAAGGAAAAAGGGGAGGATGGGATAGGGAACGGGGGATTGGGGGATAATTAGGTTCGGTCTGAGGAAGTAGACCGACAGGTCTAATTCCTCAGACCAAGAGCCTCTTCACCACGCCAAGGAGCCCCCCTTGAAGAGGTATCGGTCTGTAGTTCTTTGCTGTTGCTTTACTGCCCCTTTGTGGAGTGGGGCTATGTCTCTGTTTTTAGTAACTGTGGGACGACCCCGTGTCAATGCTCCCTCTCCATAGGATGGAAAAGGCTCGTGATAGGGGCTTCTTGCAGTTCTTGATGAACACAGAGTTCCATGAGTCTTGCCCTGGGGCAGAATGCATGGGCATGTCATTTATCGCCTGTTCGAAGTCATTTGGCGTCAGGATAACATTGGATAGGCTTGTGTTAACCAAATTCTGTGGCTCTCTCATAAAAATTAATTTTGATCTTCGACTCTCAGTCTGGTTAGCGCTTGCTAAAAACTGAGTCATATTGGGACTTGAGTAGCACACTCATTTCCTTGCTGTCATCTGTGTAGGACCCATCTTGTTTAAGTAGGGGCCCAATACTGGACGTTGTTCTCGACTTTGATTTGGCATAGGAGAAGAAATACTTTGGTTTCTTTCGATTTCATTTATGGCTTTTAGTTCTTCCGTGATTCCTGACTCCTATAAGATTCCTTTAGCTTAAGTTCGATGCTTGCTATTTCTCTGACCAGTGTCTCCCTACGCATTTCAGATATATTGACCTCTTTTAGCCGCTCTGTTATTCTTTTCCGTCGCCTGTAAAGGGAGCGCCTGTCTCTTTCTATTTTACATCTACTCCTCCTTTTCTTAGAGGAATAAGCCTTGTGCATACATCGAGTGCCACCAAGTTTATTCTGTTCTAGGCATAATTGGGGTCTGTGTTGCTTGGTATATCTTCCCAGTTATTTTGGTTTAGGATTTGGGTTTTATTTGGGGCCCCACTTTATGTTTTTGTTTATTAATTGAATTTGTGAATGCTCCCTCGTGCAATCTCATTATGCGTCGGGGGCTTGCCATACATGTCTGAACCTCTTTATGTTTGTGACTGAGTATATTGTTTTTGTAGGGTGATTTTTTGTATCAAATTCTTTTTAGTAAGAGGGGGTCTAGTGTTTCCCCATCAGAGGCTCTTTTATTTGCGGGTTTAAATGAATTTTTGGCAAGATTTTAAAAGCTCGTGTGAGTGGGGTTTTTCATCAAGTGCCTCCTGGTGTTAACTGCAACAATATTATTTGCAAATTTTCCCCTCCATTTTAGGTGCTTTAAGTTGAAATCCCCCAGGACAAATTTTTGGTGCAGGAGCGGGAAAGTTTTTTCCAGATAGGGTAAATTTTTAACAGTGTTCCGGGAATTGCGGGGATGTTGCATTGGAGGGTTAGCCCCCCCAAAAAGACTATTTTTTGGTTCTCGATTTTTACTGCTAAAATTTCCCACACATCTTTGAGGCATTAAGCAGTTCGGGAAAAACAATGTACAGGCAATGTCGGGCCCAACACCCCTCCCCTTTCCCTGTTCACTCTGTCGCTCTGTATGGTTGAACGGGAACCAAATTTTTGTTGTCCAAGTGACCCTTTTGGGGTCTCAGTGAAAGCTGTGAACATTGCCTTTCCCTCGCAAGCAGTCCAGGATCAAAGGTATTTTGTTGTTTGTTGCTGGGTTTAGACCCTGTATATTTGCGAGAAAATGTCATCAGACTGGGGGTATTGTTGGTAGGGGGGGGGGGGGTTTTTTTTCCGGATTAGTACGTTCTGTTGGTTTGGGTGGAGGCGATCGACTTGATTCCACTCCCGAAAGACTGAAAATTTGGTTTCGATTTTTGCTATTTCCTGCCCCCTTTTTTTTCCTTCCTGGCACAAAAAAACCCCTCCCCTTTGAGGGTGTGTTTCCCAGGTTTTCCCATGGCCTGGATGTTTTTTTATCTTTTTTTCCCCTTTTGATGGGGGCCTGGCAATTTAAATTATAGCCGGTCTTTCCTGAGAAAAGGTACAATTTCAGGGTGAAAAAGCCAACGGAAGTGAGTTTGCATTTTCCGTTGTCATAGGGGGACGCATTTGTGGGTGGGCATGTTGCCATCCCTTTGTTTTTCCAGATTTCCCATGTCTGCAGATACCAAGTGCTAGTAGTGCCAGGCTTGTTTTTCCCTTTGCTTTGGGTTTCGTACTGTATTCCCTTTGGTGCATGTTTTACATGTCTTATTCCTTTCCTCCTGCACCAACAATGGGGCCCCTGGACCTATTGATTCTATCAATCTAACATTTAAGTTTTCTACTTCATCTTCCATCCCAAAAAATCCCTTGTATGTGTTTCTGTAAATGCTCCAAAAGGAATTGCTTCTGTTAGGAGCCCACGACATAACTTTGTCATTTTTTATTTCAAACCCTGTATATTTGCAAAAAGGGGGTTTCCAAATGGGGTGTTTTTTTCTCACTTTGTGTTTTCTTGTACCCCGTGGTGTATACCTGGTATGTCCTGGAACACGCCCCTTGGTTTTTTCCAGTACGGGTTTGCCTTGTTTGCTAAGGCCTTTTGAGCTGATCCTGGTTTGGGAGCCCCCTTTTACTGCCCCCTGTCCCCTCTGTACCTTTTCCCCCGTTTGTCTCTTCCTTGTTTT